>JAQIWQ010000551.1:0-15563 GCA_034695825.1 Folsomia inoculata
GATTCTTATTACCCTTCTGTACAATTCATTTTATTAACAAATCTTTGTTATCAATGTTTCAGATCACGGAAACTCCTACATCCCAACCACTCTCAAATCCATAACGCCAAGGAGTAGACCAAACGGAGCAAAGTAAGGTAAACAATTTGTTAGATCGCTTCATTCGATGCCAATTGGGGAAGAGTGCGCATTAAATTCTCCCCATTTTCTAAGCCGTTTCAGCTTGGTAAACCTAATAATGCTGGTTTAGAATGGTCCAATATACTTTAAAAATAAAGTAACGTATAGTTTTATTTTAATCCGTTAAATATAACCCTTCTATCACTGCTTTCAGTAACCGTAAAATCATTACGGGAATTACAAAAACCTGCAAGTTAATAAAAACCAATATTGCTTTCTCTTGGCTATAATGCCCCCAATTAATTAAAAGACCAGTTGTACATATTCACGTACTTGTGTTACATTGATAAAGAGCAAGTGAAGCAAATGATGAATCACTGTTGGAATGAAAGACAGGATTTCATCTATATGTGAACAATTGGTTTTTATATATTTGAACGTGGATTGGTTTGTACAGCAGAGAAAGTAATAGAATGCACAATAGTACCACCAACAAACTCAAATAAACCTACGATTGTGTGCGATGCAATGCACTGACACGGCTTTACACCTCCTCTTCCCGTCTCGCTCGGCTCTCGCAATACATATAAACCCAATCAAATCCAACGTAAATATTGTCAATCAAATGCGTTACAGGCTCTGCAATTTACAAATGCTCGACAATTTGGGAAATGCACGAAGCACTTTGCTCTCGTGATTCGATTCAATTCTCCTAGCAATTCTTGAATCTCAATTCCTGGCAGTTTGAAATTACTCATGACATGACATCCCTCCCTGCTCTTCTTTATTCCTTCCTCGCCACAACCACTTTCACCTCAATAAACTAAGACGTTACTTGACTCTCCCTGTGTGAAAACGCATTTCTCCCTCCAACCACTACAGCTACAACATTAAGAACCAACCAGAGAGACGACAAGAGGTGTTTATTATCCTTCACCCAAGTTTGAGAGTTTGAACTTTGAAACATAGCAATTGAAATGGGTTGATTCATTGTGCTTCCAACTTTTGCTTTGCATTCAACTCTCCAATTCAACATTTGGACTAACTCGCAGCTACCCAACTAAGTAAGTTGGCTTGGATTTGGCAGTGGTGGTGGTGGCATGGATGATGGGTATAAAGGCATAATAGAACTCGTCCTCCTAATGATGCATATTATTCTGCTCTTCTACTCCATTCCACTTTCACTCCAACTTCCTGCCAGCCAGCATCCTTTTCAGGCAGTTGCATCATCATCCAAAGAAATTTTTTTTGAGAGCAACACACTTTCTTTAGATTTTTATACTTTGTTGGCAGTAAAATTGCAGGACAATTACGAAATCCGAGTATTTCACACGAGCAACACACTGGGCTTTACCACCGCATCATAGTTGTGAATTTAATAAAGTTTAACTTACTTGAAATTGTGGCGATGGGTAATAACCCTCAAAAACAGACATGCAACTCTCTCTCACACTCACTGCTCTGTTATTACTAATCGTTAGTTAGTTGCGAGAGTAAGGTGGCTTTGTGTGTTGACAAGTCTGGATCTTTGGTGAGGTTATAAAATGTGAAAGGAGGAGAAGTAACAGCAGCCAAGTTTCAATACTTGTATAATTCATTGCATAGCCAGCATTTGTGATTCACAATTTCAAACACTTTATTCCCCAAGTTAATAACTTACAGCTCCTCGGTCCGAGAACAATGGCGTAAATGACTCATTGTTTCAGATGAATAAGTCATTAACTCGGATGGGAGAGGATGGAGTGAAGTAAAAGCACAAAGTCTTGCCTGCCTCACTCCTACTCGACTAGCTTCTTCCACTCCTAATCTTATCTTTTAATCGTCTTTTAATGCTCCTCTATTAATTACTGGGAGTGGAGTTATGTACCACCTCCACCACTGCCTCGAATACGACACAAGTCTTCAAGTATCATGAAATGTGAGAAATGCAAGGTAAAACCATCTTAAAATTCAGTCATTACCCTTCAACCTGGCCAGATAAGAGAAGAAAGGGCTACGATACGATATACTTAAGTCTGCCATAGCTACTTTCACCACCTGTATATTGTGTTCCAAATGAAAATGGTTATGTAATATGTGTAGGATCGATGCATATAGTTCCTTTAAATGCAAAATCTGGATAAATGTGTGTTTGGCACTGGTATAATATGTTGGGGGAGATACGAACAAGTAGTTTGGCCAAATTGAAGATATTATGTTCCACAACTGCGTCAGAATATTTTCCTATCACAGCTTCTGTTCACCCAATTTCAATGGGTTTTTCAGTATGGGAATCCTGGTCCACTCCGAAACACTGTCTCTACTATCTCCCCTTTCTACTTACTTGGCAATATTTATCCTTTTTGCATTTAAGTTACAAAAGAGCTCTTTCAGAATTGAAATGGTTTACTTTATACTGTGCTAAAACTTGTTGAAAAATGATAACGACGCTGTTGGCACCAATCCTCAGTCCCCAGCAGCAACAGCAGCATGGAGAGTAAAAGAACTTGGACTCAACCAACCATTCCAGTTTTGAGGTTTTATCTAAATATTTATTTGGCTAAATGCCGGTGTTGCTATTGCTTGGTTTCATTTCCATTTTGAGAATTCGGGCCCAGCCAGCATCTGTGTCGCTAAAGAATTTGGTGGAATGAATAGGAGCTATATATTCCAGAAAACCACACAAACTCTCTCCCAGAATAAGAAACGTGCACATGAAAAAATTTTCAGTAAAGTAAGTTAAGAAAGACACGTAACAAGGAGCATAAATAGTGGGAGCAAAAGAAAGTTCGCATTTCAACCAAATGTATTTTGCAGATGGGTGTCTTTCTTGGTTACCAATATTATACACATAGTACACACTCACATACAATGCACAATATCATCCCACGTACTTTAGGCTTCACTCATAACAGTACGAATCAGGGATAAATGGTCAGTAAATATGTGTCGTTATGTGGACAGAGGGCTTATCGTGTCCCTGCAGTTGCCGTATATTCCTATTTAAAAGCTCCGAAAGGTTTATTGGATTCTTTCCGTACATTTTCATCAACGGGTTAGTGGAAATACGGTGTATTTATTTGCAGTTGTAACAACAAATATTGCTTTATAGAATTAGTCGAGCTCTACTTTGGGAGAAAGGGACAATACAATAGTTGTTGGGCGAATCGTGTCAGTCACTACTGATGGTTGTGGTCTCTCTGTGGCAAAAGTTTTTAGAAAGCAGCAGAGGAAGCGATGATGGCGATACAATAAATCAATTGTGGAAAGATCCAACAAAAAAACTGTCTCCTTTTTTCGGTCCACTTATTGCAAATAGTCTTTAATCAGAAAATGTTATCTTCTGTCTTCCCCTTTGATTTTCAATTTAAAGAAAATTCTTCTTTCCTCCATCTACAGCAGTAGTAGCAATCATGCGGACAATACAATCCCTGTCGCCCAACAGATTTCTCCCGTTTAATCATCCAAAGCACAAAGATGGATTTCTTTAGGGTGATATTTTATGCTCTTCTGTATATACCTATATACCTATTGGTAATGTGCTAGGTTGTACAGATTAAATCTGTGGTTGCTTGGTGGACTAAGCCGTTCATATAAGTCGTCTATTTGAGCAAAAAAACAGGAACGTTTGTCTACTATCAATAAAACTCAAGCACAAACCGTAAGACTTTGTAGCTGTAAGAATGCAATGGCGTCGCTTTGAACATATTGATATTTAAAAAAGCCTGGCATTCGCCGACTTGAAAACTCTGCTTGACCTGACTGGTCGCGTGGATGCTAATAAAAGCCTCTGCTTCATAAATCCCTACATTGTGTTGGATATAGCGTGGGGACAAAGCGTCATATGCCCAGCTCGAATTATTTTTTCCCTCTACATTTACATCTTTGTGTCCAGTCTTCAGTCCGTAGAGAGAGAAAAGGGGTCAGCTCCCCAATTTGAATTCGAATTTGTGTGCAAGAGAATCTCATAAATTTGAGGAGCATCCTTCCATTTCCTCCGGCCCGAAAAAGCAGAAGGTGGAGGTCATCTCGTCTTCTCAGAGAAAGTTTCTCTGCAGTTTCATTTTTATTGCGCCCAGTGACACCAAGAGTTACAATTGGGGAATCAAAAGCTGGTTTGAGAACTAGCGATGCGAGTAGCAATTTGATTGTTATGTGTTCACAAAGGCCATGTGAACATTCAAGTGTGTCCTAATCGGTGCAGGAGTGAACTTGTGTGGATGGATATCTTGTTCTTCGTCTACCACTTCTTCTGAATGAGGTAGGTAAGACAAGTTGATGCTGTTTTTGGAAAATGTTTGAATTCTTCTGGTCGTCTATTTCTTTTTCTCTTCGTCGTGATTTATTATCATGGGAGAGAGGCAGCAGGGAGAAAGTTGCTCTTGTCTTGTGGCAAACACAAATATCCTTTGTGTGCTTGCTGGATTGTGTAGTGATCAGTTATCGGTTCACAGACAACGAGTTTGGTATTTGTTGAGCTTGGAGAAGCTTCTCTAGAATACACGGCGTCAACATCTTTTTTAATTTGCGTTATGCCACTAACTTGATTTGCACAAAATTGAGACAATTGAGAGTATGTTATTCCCCTTGTAGTTTCAAATGTAAAATTTTTCAATTTATGAAGCTCGAAAATGTTCAGATGGCCAATTAAAGAAAGTAAGAGACATTTTTTTGCGCTGGTATAATTCCCTGTCATCCGAGTTCATGTCGGTGTGATAATTGCAACCATATTTTTCAACAGGAATAATTGTAAGCGATTAATTCGTTGCGAGTCCAAGAAAAGGACAACGCAAGAAAATAAATTAGTTGATGAAGAGTAGACACAAGGACAAGGAATCTGAAGAGCCATATATAACACGATCTGCACTAGAGACTGCATTTCTCCATGTTTTCTTATTCTTGAGGAAATCTCATCCAAATCCAACTCTTCCTTGTCTGGTTTCGTCATCTTCTTTACTGACTGCTCTGGACAGGTCAAGAAGAAACCAGGAAATATTTCCTGTCATCTGAAATATTGCTCGCAAGTTGTAATATGTTAATATAACATGTCTTCTCTTTCCTTTTCATCTAGCCTCTTCCAATAGTGGAAATATTTTTTTAATAAATGGAGAACCATAAAAATTGTTCGTGGTTCCACACAACCCGTCCGTACCATGGAGGAGAAATGCTTTCATTCCTCGTGAACAACATTCTTTCACATTCCGTTTTGATAATGGACATATTAGTTACATTTTTACGAGACGTATTTTTCACTACAACTCATGTCGGGCATAATCTTTCAAAAATTTGTTTTAACTCAAGATGACATTCCCCAGATTTCGGGTGGAACTGACACATTTCCCCAATCTTGAATTGACACTGGCAAGAGTAAAAAGTTGGCCAAATGGAATTTCATTTATTTCTACCCCGCTGTCATCTTTATTGCGTTAACCTAAATTTTGTCCTCATCGCCAAAGGCACAACTTAACTTCCTTCTTCTTACACAACAAATTCGTTACGACTTAATCTTACTCCACTCTGAAATATGTGATGCATTATATCAGTCCTGTAGACATATCTTCCAGTAATGCAAGGAAACATTAATTTCGTTGCACCAAACCAGCTTTCTCCAAGATGAAGCCTTGCTTGCAGAAGCTAACCAAGTACTTGGTTGGTACACGCACTGGATGTATAAGAAATGCAATCTTGGTTTGACTTGACTCTACTACTTGACCCTAAAAATGGTAAAGCCCAACAACTCAACCAAAAGTTGAGACGTGTGTTGACTTTTCCCATTTTTGTGATTTCGCAAGTTCAAAGTAGACTGCTTTCTGCTGGGTTTACGTTAGGGTGGTTGGTTGGTGGGATTAAATTATACCTTGTGCACTTGAGGTTCCCCCTCTCCAACCCAGTCATAGCCAAGTCAAGACGTCCTGCAACTCGTAGCAGGGCATCAAAATAAGAGGGAAAATAGTGAGTTTAGGCTGTGCCCTCCAGTAGGTCCAACTCCTCTTCCTTCCTTTATTATATTACCGGATTTTATTTTTATTTCAACATAACATTACACTCACTTTACACACACATCGCAAATGGATCCTAAGTTGAGTTGTATAAAGAGAAAGTTAGTTGTAGTTCATAGGAAGGAGAAAGCCTGCTGGTAGTGAATACTACTACTATACGTGTAGTAATGAGAAGTAGAAACTCTTATTTATGGTGGGAAAGAAGATGAAATGAAAGAGAAAGTCGTGGAGAAAGAATGATATGGATATGACTGCACATGGTGGTGCTGGTGGACTACCTTTTTGAAACAGCACACTTCACTTTATTTTTGCTCTGGCTTTGTTTATATCTCCGTCCGGAGTATAAAAGTAATGGTGAGTTGTGAGTGAGTGGTGTGTAACTAGGCATGACACTGGGGACGAGAGGCTGTAGTAGAAGAGGGCAGTTTGCCACTATAAATAAAATCTGTCCGCTCTTTAGACTTCCTGTCCTTCCTCCTGACTCTGTAATATAATGCAAAAGAACATACATCTATACACAAAACATAACAACTCACATAACCTTTCTCCCCTGCTACATAAGTAGTAGTAGAAAGTTACGACCTTGAGGATGGACTCGGGAGGCATTTAGTTCTCCTCCGAGTGAGTGTGCAAACATGTCCAAACACTTACAGACCCTTTCACCAGGGAATATAATCAGGTGGAGGTGGAATAGGTTGAGTGGTCGTGGTTGTTGTAAAAGAGTGACCAATCCGCAACATACTACTACCTCTCAAAATAACTTTCACCCGATCTTACTCACAAAAGTAATGGCTCTTCCTTGGTGAAGTGAATGTGATACTTGTTTTTCTACTTTTCTAGAAATTTTTACTTTACGTATGACTTCCCCTCATTTCAGCAAACGCAGAATTGCACGTTCAACAACAAGATGCTAGTGCTCCCAGTCTGGTAGTACTCTCAATTCATGCTGCCTCCAACCTTATTCTGTGCTTGAGTTTACTTTTACTTCTCGGGTTGTACTTTTTAGTTAATTCAGCTCTTGAGCTAATGAACTGACTGAGTTTCCCTGCTGCTTGCTAGAGGTGGGCAATCGCAATCAGATTTCTAAACATCGAAATTTGTGGTGGGCAGGAGGGCATTTCATCATTCTTATAACCATAAGATACATATTATTCGTCTTTCAATTCATCCATCATCATCATCATCCTGTTCCCACCCACAGAATGAAAGAGAATAAATAAAAGTTTGAGAAAGGCTTAGATCACAGACCGACAAGTTGTGTGTTCTGCGCATTCCATTCATCCTATCAACCTCTAAATAGAATCCATTACCACTAACTATTTCGAGTAGTTTCTGAGGAACCATATAATAAATTTGATCCACTCAAGGTAGACAAGGAATCACCAGCTAAGCTAAACCACATGGCCTGGCTCACTTTTGCCAGAGAGACCTTTTCATCACTTATCGCCCACTTACCTCCTACATTTTCTTGTAAAGAAAAGTAAGAAAAACACTGGCTTGTGTATCTGGGTTTGTAGTCTCCATGTTCGGACATCTAACAAGTTAACAACACTCAATTCTTACATGAAACACACACTGCTTCCCTTTCGCCGTATTGACATTGACAGTTCACAATGTAGTGAAAAGGTAGACATAGGAAACCTATATACTAAAGTATCAGTAAGTTGTTAGTAAAGTTCGCCAATATCCAAGCACTGTGTACTAGCAATGTCCACTTGTTTCATGTTCATGTCCATTCACTTTACAAGGACAGTACTACTTGTATGTAGTAGCTGTGAGAAGGTGTCACGGAAAGTGGTGGTTGTTGTACTTTCTACTTTCATCCATTAATTTGTAGTTGGGAACAAGTAGAGCGTTTTCCATCTGTGACTGGATTCGATCTCACTTTTGGACGCCTGCAGCTAGAGAATGTACGTACACTTATTGTTTTACAGGGAAACCATAAACAACGATCGCATCAAATTGATCGAATGATTCTATGATGTTTTTAATCTCCTTCCCTCTCTGGTGTCCAATCAGATGTACTAGTGTAATTACGAATCATGGCTAATTTAAAGCTTTCTGTGTTGGTATGATTGATATAATTGCTAATTGAAGGATTCAATATGCGAAATTACTGTGATACTTCAATATTCTCATGCTTTTGTGGTGAACTCGGCTGAAGGAATCTCAAGTGCCAATACAGCTATAGAAGGTCCTTTGAATGAGGCTGTTGTGAAGTGAGACGAATAGAAAACTAAGATTGTTTTTATTGCCAATTATTGTACCCTATAGAAATCAAACAAGTTGGCAGCAGGGCTGCTGCACTTAAGCTAATTAAGAGGGATTGTTTTTAAAGGGGTAGGAGGATGGATAGATTACAAGTCCGCCGACAAAGTGCTCTTTACTTTTGTTGCAAGGACGGGAAGTATACATTCAGCGGTGGATCAAAGCCTTAAGGAATGCTGAGCGAAACTGTACTTGTTAGTTGTTGTGCAATTTGTAGTTGCCTTCCTTTATATTTGCAGTACGGCAACTGCTACGTCGTTCATCTCAATGTCCTGCGGCTAATTGCACAAAGAGACGCGTACGTCCTCAAGTTTTTACTTATCAAAAACCATGTTGTTGTCTGTAAAGCTTCTGGGTTGATAATGCATGGTATGACATTTAGTAGCTGGGTTTAGAGGTAATCTCAAATCTCGGATTACCTGTCTTAAAAGTATAAATTGAACTGGCTCGAATGATAAATGCATATCGGTAAGCAGAAAATCGGAATTTAAATGTTAAAACATTCTTTTATCTCGGATTTTTGTGGTGGCGTTAAATCTAACGCCTGACCGACCCCCTCAAAATTTTTGATTTTCGACTTTTTCAATTCAAGAGACTATACGCATATGATGTAGAATACGACTATTGTCCTAATTTTTCTTGGGTGTTCACATGTAATGGGTGGAAACTATTTCACAGCACTGTTGTGTGGAGTGTGAACTATAATTAAACTGTGTATGTGTAGTCCTCGGCAATTGGATTAATTTGCATCGAATATCGTAAACAGTTGTTGTTTTGTTAGGAGTGTAATTTGAGTGCGTAATGACTCATGTTAATGACCACTATAACAAATGAGTCAGTAGACAAAGGCGTCTTCATTTCGATTTCGATTTGCTCACTTTATGAGGTAAAGCCATGCCATGTTTTGGAATTGCATTCTCGACTTTGGATTCAAATTCCATTAAAATAACCAACCAAACCAAACCAACACGAGATGGTATATAAATTTGAGAAAATCAATGGTAATGAGTTGCATGTTTATCCCCTGACTAACATTTCGGTGTAAACTACGACAACTACATTATACTACTGCACTACTACACCAGCCAGCCAAAATGTCGTTGCATGGCATCCATCGTACCAAACTTGGTCTTACTATATTCAACTTTGTGACTTTTGTTCTTCTCAAGCAATGTTTCCACGTTTGGTCGTGAGTTAGTAACGATGATGCTATTCCTTCCAAGTTTCATTGGTATAGTAGCGGTAGTAGTAATAGTTTCGATGAGTCGTTGCTACTTTGCCTATCCATTGTTGTGTGGATATCGATCAATGAATTTCACTTGCCATCATCCAAGCTTGCTGCTTGCATGGATTTGCTGTACAACATCTATGCAAACGCTATTATCATGTTATTATTATGACGGTCATTATATTGGGTGGGATCGAGATTGGAATGGTAATGGTGACAGGTATTGAGTCTTGACTTTGTGTTTATGAGAATGTGTTGTTGGTGTATTTCAGGGTGTTGGAGAAAGCAACCGCCCACTACCACACTTCCTTGTCTCCTCCCAACACCACTACCACTACTATTATTACTATTATTATTATTATGCGGATGAATAGCTTGGACCCAGATGAGGGGGTAAAAAGGTGGCAACTACAGCAACAACATCGTAACCTTAACATCAACCTCACCCCGGAGGGATAAGGTTGTCCACTCTTCTTCGTTTGAAGTGGTCATTTCAGACATTCACCCGCAAGCCATAAATAATAAGTGAAATTGCAAAAAGAAGAGTTGAAGCCAGTGTGGAACACAAGATAAAAAGATGTATCGCTTTCAAGGAACGAATAATCGATCAATCTATTGTGAGCCCGAAAATACTCACTTCTCACCCCCTCATGTGAACAAGAAAAGTAGTAAAATGAGGCATCATCACCGAGTCAGAAGTAACAATCGGTCTACACATTTGCCTCATAGAAATGACAATGGAATGGACTCTGAAGCCGACTCTTCTTCCGATGTGTCAGATGGAACTTATCAAGAATCTTCTGACGTCCACCATGGACATGGACACCCACCCGTGATGACCATGCCCCGACTGAACATGTCTGGTGAGTGATGAAAAGTTAATTTTTACTATTGCAAAATTACTGTACTGCCGGTAAGGGAAGTGTTGGTGCATGTGAGGACAATAAGTAGTTATTCATGGTTGATGGCTGATGGAGAAGTTAAGTGTCTCCTCGTTCTCCTCTCAAACCATGCACAGAAATAGATGACGGGCTATAAAATTCTAGGTTCTGGAAATTTAAAGCAGTTGGCAACCATCACTTGGTTGGCCTTGGTGGATGGACACTACTGTAGAGAGAAAGTGATAAAGAGGTTACTACTGTCTTTTCTCTTTCCATCTCTCACTTTCTTGCTCAAGTGGAGACTGTAGGAATACTTTCCTGAGGGAAATGGTCATCTTTTTACTTGGTCTAGGGCCCGACGTTGGGTTGTACTTCATGCGAAAGAAAAAGATGGCAAAGAAAGGAGTAGATATGCAGTCCCATGATATTGTGTAAAGTGAAGGAAGCGAACCATCATCATGTTCCTTGGCGAGCTGCATTCCGAACGAAGAGAAATACATTAAAAACAGTGACTATTCCGTTTCACCGTCCACGCCCAACAATAAAAAGAGTAGTTTGTCGGATCATGTTGAGTTGCTGTTTGGTTTGGTGGCGATGGGGTGCAATGACGTTGGAAATTCGGAGGAATCAACTACCAACAACTACACACAATGCCATCCCATCCATACTATCCCTCAAGCACACAAAATGATCTTTCTCTGCTTTCTCCAAAGCCATTCCACCATTTATTTGAAACACCACTGGAACCAGTACTAGCGAACAACCATACCAAACACTATAAACGAGTAAACTTTTGTAGGATACGTGTTTTCTTTCGGGATTCAGTGCATGAGAATATTATGAAGGATTTAGTGGAATTCAGCTTTTCGGTAATTGTGTATTTATAGCTTTTTGGCTGCATTTTTTAGATTTAAAAAATTTGTTACAGAATACCAAGGCCGTGTTATGATGTTAGCCGTGGGTCATTTACAGGAGTAGCAGTCAGTGGACGTTTTTTTTTTGAGATTTGGACTGTTGGCTATGATATGTAGCTGATGGATCGGAGAGAAAGCTCGAATTGGCGAGTACCATCTTTACGGTCAATTTTTATCTTCCTCTGACTCTTCCCTTATTTTTTATTTCATCTCTTTTCCCTTTACTCCAAATTTTACGAGTCCATCTTGACTATTGGCTTCTGAACTCTAAAATAAACCCAAATTATTATCTACGACGAACTGAAAACAGAATTTGAATTGTTACGTTACGACATCCAATCGAATGAGATAGAAAAATACGCATTGACAAAATCCCCCTCTCCTCGTTTTCACTCTAAATTGCATCTTTCCTTCATCCTCAATCAAATTTCCAAGTCGTGTATCGGCTCCTCTGTTTTTATAACCGGGTGCAGTTGTCTCTCGGATTTGATTTTGTGGTTGGGCTTCACTTTTTATTTTATTTTACGGATATTGTTGATTGTTCGCCCTTTGTCCTTTCTTTCATGTCCAGCGGCTCAAACTCACCTCATCTATCCTCATAAATTGCGACATGTGGTGAGAGTCTTGCATCCCCTTACAATTTTGCTAATATTATATTCCCATTTCTTTAAACCCACAATTTTACGTATTCAAATTTATAACAAAAACCCTTCAATAGCTAAAAACATTCGTCCTTTGCCCATAGAGCCTCATCGTCATCCAAAGTTTTATGGTATGGTCGTAAGAGATCGAAAGGTATGCGAATAATACTTTACACTATGCATAAATTGTATTCCTCTTCATGACCTGGTCTTCTTTCTACTATTCGTTCGTAGTGGTGCACTGCAATGCGCTGCATTTCATATTAGATTTGGATCCCAAGATGAACACAAACCCAATTTGGGTTGACTTGGTGGTGGTTGAATATCGTAGCATATAGATGTTATTGCCTGGAGGTAAAAGTGAAGTAAAAGGTACACATCTGCCTATACTTTCTCCAAGTGTGCGTATGCATACCAACACCAACGAAAGCCAGACATTACAAGAGTAGAGAAGCGATGGATGGAGAGATGAATAGGTGCAAAGAGGCATGAAATTGGGAACTCATACGAAGGATATAATACAAGCCTCATTTGAATGAACAGATATTAAGGAATGGGGTCGATTTGCCATTTTACATTCGGTCGGATTAGAATTAGGGCAATAATGGAGTGAGTCTTCTGCTGTCTGTGGTTGGTAGTTGGGTGGGTGGTTGGTTAGATTCTTGCTCTACTCCGAATTCTTTTCTCTCTTGTTGTTGCCGATTGCAAAAACGTGGAAAGTGAAAGTAGACCACAACATGGGGATCATGGGAAGTGAAGGGAAACTATAGAATATTTAGAGATAGATGGATGGATTGATGGATGGAAATTGGCAGTTCTAGTTTTTGTATGATTTGCATTTCCATATGACGATTCGTATAATGATGCGATTGTGATGATACACAAAATGTTACTGCTTCTGCTTTTCATTTATTTTTCTTCTCTATGTTGTAACATACCACTGCACTGACTGAATCAAAATATCAATGGTTGGTGGTGAGCGTGTGTTGTTCATCAGTTCTTCGTTTCTCTCCCGACGCTATTTCTCTGCTGTTATGATGATTATAATCAAGATTCTAATTCTAATTCAATCTGATACACGAACTTATATTCCCACATGAAAATTCCCACAAGGATAAATACGATTTGTATGCATGATTTTTGCTTTGTAGTCAAACTGTCCCATATATATGGCTCAGTGTTGTAGTAGGTTGATGGTCATATGGCATGATTCTTTATTTGTCTTGTTTTCAAACAAGATCCATATTGTTGGTGCCGTTCGGCATGAACTACAGCAAATGACTGTTCTGAAATTATTGCCATTTACCCAAGTATGTAGCACTATAATCAGTGTCATTGATTACACTATGCATATAATATTGTGATAATCCAGTTTTGAAAGTTAGCAGTAATGAGACAAATGTAATCACCACTTTAATCGACGGAATAATTAATTGAATAAATTAAGTAGTAATAAGTCTCTTCCAGTATGCATCAAGTACCAAGGTAGTACGTACTAATCAATTCAAATAGCAAAACCTAACTACTTCAACCTGAGGTTTTGTTGCAATAGAAATATTGATTAAGTTTATGTAGTTGGATCGAACAGGGCTGATCAGGGTAGGAGAAAGTTGTGGAAGAAAACAAGCCACTACACATTTCAGCTATCTCTACTATATTTCAGTTTACACTATATCCTTGTGCCGTTTACTTTCCTAGTTTTAGTGAATCCGTATGAATACTAGTTTGCCTCCATATTATACATTGGTTGAAGAGAAAGCACGCTTTTAGGAAAAGGTGATGGTGGATGAATAACAGAATGATGTTGCATGTTGACTTGGCTCGCATGGGGAATATCCCAGCTTGGTGTAATGGAAATCGCTATGGATGAATGTCTCTGTTTGTCCAAGGTGTGTGGGGCCTCCTGATAAGCCCTTTCTCTTCCAAAGCTGAACAAGTAATTTCTACAGACTTTTGTTTCTACTTCCATAAAATGAAGGTTCTTAGACAAAGTATCTGAATTTCCACTAAACTAAATTCCTTCACCAGAGAATCCGTCACACACCCTCCTCCTTGTACAAACTAACAGCACACTTTGGTAGTTTGTTTTAACATAGTTACTTTAAGCCGAGAGAGACGGACAGAGCAGAGTGAGTGAAGTGGAGAAGAAAATGCTGGAAACATAGTTTGAGAAGTTTAAAGGCGTCGTTACTCTGGGACACTTTGGTGTATATAAAGGTAATAACGTACAAATGAGATTGGATCAAGCACAGTGTGTGAACTTGGGGAAAGAAGGAAGGCCGAAATTGGCTTTAGATAGGACATTCACGCATTTTTGATCAAGGAAGAAGGGAGAGAGAAAGCAAAGCAGTCTTAAGTAAATTTAAAGGGGAGCTCACATACTCACTCAATCTGTATGCATTATGCTCCACAGGGTGGTTTTCCTCCAGTTACATTATTATCTCTATTAAAATTACCTCAAATTCCTGCCAGAGATACTTATTTAGAGACGAAAAAGGGATTACTGGACAAAGAGGCGGGGATGAAGGAAACGGGAGACCATTTTAGGGATAAAGCAGGCATTGCATTACGTAAATACATTAGTACAATCCGCCCTACTACTATTTATTGACGGCATCATCAGTCGCTTGCTTGGTCCGTGGCGTGGCCGATCAGACGACTATCTCTCTTGGGAGAGGGAAATGGAAGGGTAATGAAAGAAAATGTGTGCAGGGTTCGAGATACGATATGCATTGAAATCTTGTTAACTTTGGATGGTGCAAATTTCCCATAAAATCACAGCAACCATAGTCACCCTACTCTACTGCCTTCGGAGGTCGTCCATGCCTGTATATGAATTAGTTGTCGGAGACAGAGGGCAGAAGAAAGCGGATGACAAGAAGGGATGAAAGTGCGGGGGGCTTGGCCGGAGAAAGTTTTAAGTAGAAAAGGGAGAGGCAGATTGAGTATTCTTTCTTTGTACTCCACTAAGCTTTGGTGATAAATGACCCTGGACCTGTCTTTGATTTGAATTTGATTACCGTTTTTGTTCATTTAGCTAAAAACTTTTGAATCCATCCATCCCTACTTTTTTTACATCTAACGCTGAGCCAAAGTCCGGACATAACCCACACATCCCCACATCCACGACAATAAATCTTTTCCACTTTCCAACCGCCCTCCTTACCCAGGCCAAACTCAACCAAACGTTCTAATTTCGGGATGAAGTAAGGAAAATACACCCAACTTTAAGGTTGGCTTGGGACGTAGGAAGTCGCACGACGACGATGACAATCATTTTAGACAGGCAGGTTGGGATTAGCAGCCCATGTTGGATAGTTTTCGTAAGTCCACTGACTGCTATAATTTCACGAAAAGCAGATTTTTCTTGCAAGAGTAAAAGCCAAAGATCTTCTTTCGTCCTTAGAAGAAAGTGTCGGTGTTATATTTATGTGTGATACTACAACTGAATTTCTGACAGAAATGATTGTTGACTCGTCCCTTTCTTCCTGCTTTATACTTACCACTTGGTCACATCTTTTGGAGACTATAAA
>JAQIWQ010000552.1:0-15537 GCA_034695825.1 Folsomia inoculata
TTCACTCTGGGACAAGTTCCTTACACTACTCTAGAATGGAGCTCGGATTTTGTTCAAGAAATAATCAACGGCACTCGTCTTGATAAACCAAACTTGGCTGGAAATGAAATGTAAGCATATTATTGCAACCATTATTGTGGCTATGTCATCATCACTAAATGATGGTTGTAAACAGGTACACTGTTATGTTACAATGCTGGGAATTGGAGCCATGCAGAAGACCAGATTTTGCCAACCTCTCTTCTAAACTGTGGAATTTTTATAAAAATGCCTCATAACTGATTTCAATACTTTTATATGTTTCTTATCTCGTAATTACTAAATTTTCCCATTGTACATATTTCCTCTGTAAATATTGCATTTTCTAAAGTACCGATTGTAGGACAGCAAATACTATTGAATCTAATAAAAATCAGTTAGTATGGGTATTTGCTTGCAGAAATTTATGACCGAACCGGATTTCGGTGGTTGGTAAATCTTCATGTTATAATAATAGGCTTTGGACAATGTAGAAGGTGTCATGCAATCCTGTGAATTCATTCAATATGCTCATTAAACGTTTTCGTTGGCTTTGTTTGCTTGGACTTATCGCACATTGTATTACACACGAGTCTCAAAAATAACATGACTTATCTATCTATGAACTTATCGGGAGCCGTGTAGTACAAGTGACATTTGAGCCATCCGACTGAAAATTGTCAATTGATCTTCATTCCCATGGTTCACATACACATACACATCCCCTCAAGTTCTGCAATTTAACCTCATAATCCAAGTCCCACGAAAGTCCACACAAGTCTTGTTTCACAGAAATATTTCACAACCATGCTCTGCTACTGCTACCGTATTTCATAATCAACGAATTTGGACATAAACCTGGCCCCCTGTGTGTTTACGGCTAATAATGCATGAATCATTAGGTCATTAGCATCAATCACTGCCCACACCACACCACAATTTCAACAGCAAAGCATGAAATGTGGACGTTATTTGTTCCTCATATTCTGTCCCCGATGGGAGACCAGCTTCGGCTGAATCGGTATGACAAACGAATAAAGCTAAACAAACAAACAAACAAACCTCGTCAAAATTCCTATACTATACTATATACCTTTCACTGCATTACTGAATTACAACAAGTATCCAACATTGGTTACCTTGGCCATCGCTGACACAATTTTTGATTTGATAAAACAACATATTGGCACATATTTCAGTTACTCTGGGATAATACACACACATTCCATTCCTCGACAAGGTAATTCGGATTTGCGTAAGTACAAGATTAGATTATGTTTTGCATGATTAAATACGGCACCTCTGTGTGTGAATTGCCACCCACGGTTTCATCAAATAAACAATATCATTTTTATTACCAACTCCAGTTGCCAGTCAGTGCTCACTGATTCATTGACCTTACATATTTCATAACAATCCTCAACAAAAAACTACGTATATTTCAAATCCATCCACGATGAACGCAAAGTTAAAAATCCTTGTCAACTTTACGTTACAAGTCCAGTTTTTAACATTCGTAAATAAACAGCTTTATTTAACATATTTTAAAACATTTTTAACCTCAAATATCACAAAAATGTTTTTCTTAAATATCAAATAAAACCATTCCCTGAATATTCCAGGTGCTCGGAATCCTTGCTACTGTCCTAGCTGCTCTTGACGTATCAAAGGACAGTGTCCACCACTTGGCGATTGTCTCATTTTGTCTTCTCGTCACCACCATTTTATTTCTGGGAACATTTTTCGACATTTTTAAGGAATCTTCCTTCCTGCATAAATTTGTGAGCTAATAAATTCTGTAGATAAATGAAATGCTAAGGTTTCTAATTCATTCATACAAACAGAATCTGGGATTCCATGTAGTTGGTGGACTCATTCTTATCATTGGATCCATAGTGGCCATGGCCCTTGTCGGAAATCGGGATCCTAGTTATTACTCAAGAGACGACAACGCTCTCCTAATGTGTTCGGGGGTAAAAATTACTATTTAAATCCCTTCGTTTTCCCCATTCGTATAACGGTTTCCAACCTGAAACTTTAGGGCATATCAATTCTCAACTCTCTTTTATACTTTCTCATCGGATGGCAGCTCATTAGAGGTTTATCGGCACCAGACGAATTCCAGCCTTTGCATTGTCTCTGCAGCTGCACAATTGGGAAAAGTCACGACACCAGCGTCTCTAATGATTGGGAGACCCGTAAAGAGTCTCCAGTTATATTAGCAGGAAGAAATAATCGGTCCGCAACAAAGCAGGAGTCTGTGCTGGTATTTGCCCCCACGTATTTCAAACCAGTGACTGCTTTTACACAGTACAGGACCGAGGTAGAAGAGACACCACCGACACACGAAATGGTGGAGGAGAATGTTCCAAGCGAGGATGAGGAAACGCTACCGCCGCCGCCAACTACGGTGGAAAATGTCGAAAGCGAAGATGAAGAAACGCTGCCGCCACCAACTATGGTCGAAAATGTCGAAAGCGAAGAAGAATCCCAATATGGATATTCTGATCCTTGAATATTCAGGTGTCTACAGGAACGGAGTTTTAGTATAATTTGTATCCTACGAAAACGCATGACGCAACAAGCTTGTTTCTTATCTATTGTAAATATGAACCACACTAGATTTTTATCCCATCAACTCAATTCAATCTACCTCACTTTAACAAAGAAAGATAAACGAAACCTCAACAAACTAATAAATTCCCTTGCGTACGACATTCTTATCCTCCGTGTGAACTTGTGCAATATAAACTTGTACACTTGTCCATAACAGGTTGGCACAGGAAGAATGAAAACTTTTTTTACATCTCTTAAATTTCATCCAATATGTAGTGGAACTGGTTTGAAAAAACACAAAAGACAATCCGAGACAAATTTCAGTTTTTTGTTAGAAACGCTAACACACATAGCAAAACTTTAACCCTTTACTGCAGTGCAACATGAATCTACAAAACATGCAACAAACTGAATTTGCCAATACAGAGTAATAATCACACAACACTACGTATGTGTAGGTATACACGTATACACATACTCTCAACTTTTTTGAGCTGTTTTTATCAGTTCGGTGCAAATTAATTCCCAACCAAAGCTTTTTACTGAAGTGAGCCAACACACTGACAGCATTTGCCAGATAAAGGTCTTGTATTCAATAAACCACTTAATCAATTGTGTGCAAGTGGATGTATCATACACCGTGTTTGAGATCAATTTTGGAATTTTTTAAAATCTGTATACATAAGAATCAAGGACATAATGTGGTTAATACAGAAATGCTGGATGACCAAAGCAATGAAATTCGATCCGAACCATATTTTCAAAGGCAAGAATGCACTGATTTGCCGTTTGATCCAAGTATCATTTCCCTCTTATGCAGCACCATTAATACCTTCTGGGAGTTGATATGCACAAACGATGCCAAAGTCAGGACCAAGATATGGAGGACCATTGCATCTATTGTCATGACATGGAATACCATAAATCCTGGTAGTGGTATTTCCTGGTGAAGCTTTATGCATACAAACTGCGCGCAAATTTGTATTCCTGCATGCAGAATAGCAGAATTGGGACAATTTTGTGCATTAGAAATCCTTGCTGAGTGCGGTGAGGGTGGCTCCGAAAAATATAGGGCAAATGGTGACCGGGAACAAACCTCTCCAAATTAGCCCAAAAAAAACAGCGATCTCTTCCCCTAGGTTCTTCCCAGTCTCACCCAACGCCTTGGTGGTGAGATCCTTAAGGACCTGTTTTTGCAACCTATCCAAACCACTTGCTGACCCTAGGGGAAACGACGAGGTGATCCTGGCAATCTCCACCTATTTTGCAGGGGCATCGTCCTGTGTTGGAGGGGCTTCCGGGATTTTCCTAAACTCATGAGGTAAACTATTCCATATTGAATACTAAAAACTACTCATTATTCTTTACCTCAGTCCCAGAGGACATACTACTTTTAAGTGGAAATTTGTTTTATGTAATGGAAATTTTACTAATCCTAAACAATTTGAAACCATTACCAATGTTAAACCGAATATCTCCATGCCCTTTGAGGTTTTCACCGCAATTCCTTAGTTAAATAATAATAGAATAGAATAGAATTGAATTTTATTGCTTTCCGGCCAATAGCCCTTGCATCTTGTTCATCACCACCACCACTCTACGTTGCTCTGTTTTCCTTAAATACTGTTAAATTAATAACTGAAATAATACAGCCACCCCCATTATATGAAATACATATCTCAATAGAGTTCAACTTTCTCTTCATGGGGATATAATAAGTTTTTCAATTTTTCAAAGTCTAGACATTGTTCTTCTAGTTCTTCTTGCCTCGTGGTTTTATCTAAATTTTACTAGAGTGGAAGTAAGTAGAGTTGGTGGCCTGGCTACATCCATACCTTCTCTTCGCCATTTTTGGGATTTCATATACAATTGTTGTGAATGGGGATTCTCCACCATTGCTGACATGACCTGACCTTTGAAAATCAACCAAAGGATCTAGCTCTACTTATAGAAGTAAGTTTACTTGCTTAAGTATATGTTTTTCCTTGGAGGACGCATATTTCCTTGAAAGTATTGAATAAAAATATACTGTCACCAACGTCTATTGTGAAACAGATTGGCGCAAGCGGCATTGACGATGGCAGGATGAAGGAGGTGGATCGACCTTGCCTCAGCTTCCCCGATCCCTGAAATCTAAAAAGGTTGTTAAATTTTGGGCATGTAATTGCGTGCTTTTGTTTTCAAGGAGAACCAATTGAAGTGGTTAAAATTGTGGATATTAAAACTCTCCATGTCCATAGTTGTGATTCAACATTTCTAAAATAATGTAAATTAGTGTAAACTTGTATATTTATAAGTGGATCGGATATGTTACCAATTTGTTTCAAACATGATTCAGAGTGTTGCGGCTTAGCTATATTAGATTACGTCATCTTACAAGGTTTTGTACAAAAAACTTAAGGTCAATTATAGAAGACATAATTAATTATGGATCGTCGATTTAAAAAGCCTTCAAATTTTAAGAAAACTGTTACTGATCTGGTAAGGTTAAAAGGTGTTTAAAAATGCTTGGTTGTAAAATCACAGCTTGATAATGTTCCTCTCAATGCTACCCTAGGAGTAGATTTACATAGATTTTGATTGAGAAATCTCTTAATCTCTCTTGGTTTGATGATATGTTTTTAACAATGAAATGAAATAATTTAAATGAAACGTTTTATAAACAGATAGTGACTGAATAATAATTGGGTAATAAATAAGTGCCAGTTTTTTATGCACGTTGATTGAGGAAACCTGGGCTCAGTTGATTAACACTACTTTTATTAAAAAATTATATGATATCATTTTGATATTAAATTATCAACCCACATAAACTATTAGATTACGTTTTTAAATCTCACCGAAGCAATCATACACTCTCGTGATCGTCAGAGACCAGACGGATTTTCCAAGAAAAATCTGTAGTCTCCGCGTCATCATGAGATGACGGATTTCGATAATAAATGTCACATAAGTTTATTTTTTCAGAATTTATTGGGTTCATCTGCGTTTAGTTCTAGTAGTTTCCAATACATAATCGATTACGAAAAGGAGTAGGTAAGCGTGTAAAAAAGGTGTGCAAGCAGAAACGGAAACTTTTACGGCTTTCTAATTTTAGACACGTATTTAGGGAACTTGTTGAAGCGTACCATCCCACAAAAGCTGGGTATTTAACTGGGCAGGTATATGGGTGAATTGGTTCCAAGTCGGCATGACATGGTGAAAGGACTCGGCTTCAAATCTTGTGCAAACGTTTTGAAGTTGTCGTCCGTGTTTCTTCAAAAACTTTGCGAATGGAATATGGACGGGATTGTGGGGGGCGTTGTATTCTGATGCAAATGTAATGCAAACAGCCACGTTCTTGAGTAATGGAAAACTTTGGGACAGCAGACGTTGGACATTGACTTGTGAATGGTTTTGATTTTCAAATGTTGCATAAATGTCCAATGTCCTGAGGCTCTTTAACGTGAATTCTTGGCGATCCATCAAAAGTGGCGTGCTTAGGAGCGGGGTGAACATCATCCTGAGCTCTGTCAGATTAATTGCCTCGACAAACAGTCGCTGTATCATCTGTGGGTGAATCTCTCCCCAGCAAAGAAGGTATTTGAGTAGTAGTGGAAATTTCCAGAAGTCATTGTCATCGTGGGCCATGTTTGCGATCAAACAGGATTCAATTTTCAGATGACGTATTCAATCGAGTTCAGCAGTCTTCTCTTGGTTTCTAAGAACATGATCCAAAATACAAAGCTCATCGACGGCATTTTTCCATGTGGAACAGACGGCTGGAAGCTTAATTACTGCCTTGTATCCGAGATTTGAGAAAATATTGACCCAAATCTAATAATAAAAACAAAACAGATGTCGATTGAATGGAAGAACTCAAACTGGAATACTGTTAATAGATATTATTATTGGTAGATTTATTGTTTACGAACCTCATTGGGGATAAATGAACATGGGTCATTGTTGTTGTTCATTTTTTTGAAGTTTCTGAACAGAATTAAATTGCGTTTTGTTGAAAGATGGGCTGCTTAATGTGACCGTCGTACTGTAATGAAAATTGGAGTGAAACAATTAGTACAACAAATGGCAATGAAAAATCGTTCTCTACAATTAATCTGCAAACGTTCTTTCTTACCTTAGAGTGAATCAGTGATGTTTTCACCAACTATTGAGGGTCCCGCAAAGTAAAATAACTATTAATTTGAATTTTAAATGAGGTTGACTGGGAGCAGTTTTATTTTTGTTGTGTACGTGTATCCGTCCATCAAAGGAATGCCAATGCCAACCCACTCATCGTATTCGGTAGCTATAGACATGTTTGCATTTCCCTCTCCATTCCGGCGATCAATCGTTGGATGAGGGCATGTGGGGGGAGTACGAGACCTTTCTCAATGATAGATCATTGCGAAAAAGGAGAAAAAGTGTCAACTTTGGTGATTTTTATTTTCGCAATGGAGAGGAGCACTTTTTTGAAACTTCCCATTCTGTTTAGGATCTAGTCGTTGGAATCGATTGGAAAAACTCATTTAAGGATCCTGACGTTCATTCACCAGTAATCGAAAGTCAAACTTGTCCCATATTTGTGGGTTTAAACTACATTGCCGGTAAGATAAATATTTAACTTTCCCAGACTGTAGGATTGAAATTAAGGAAGGGAATCTGAGCCAAATCATACATCGTTTTGGTGCTGTACTACGCAACAGTTTTGTCGCTGATTTTGCATGATCAACATCTTGGAGGTTAGGTAAGATTATATTGGCAGTAAATGACTAAATGTTGACTAAATAAATTCATGAAAAACACAGTTACTGTTGCAGTGTCGGAATTATTCAAAACTTTATTAATTAATACAAGTAATCAGTCTTTATGGCTTATTAATTAATAAGTATAATTCATAAATAAATAAATAAATTAAGGAAGAAATGAAGGAAGGAAGGAAACTTAGGAAACATCTTAATCCTGGTCGACAAGGAACTATAAATAACAGAAATAACAGTACAATAGTTTGATTTCAATTTTTTTTTTAAATGAATCATTCAACATATAATTACGCACAGACTCCTTTGGTGGAGAATCCTCTCGGAATCCTTGTGCCGCTCGCCTTGGTGCAAAACTAACATGTCCATGTCCATGGTCCTTACCGCATGCGGGTCGGGAACACCCTCAATAACCTGTGATTGTAATTACAGATTATTTCATTCGATTTCAACCACGATGGTTTGCAATAGTTTTAACTACCGTGGAAAAAACTGAACTCACCGACATTGTCCAGCTTGCCGAAGGATTCGCCCGCTTTGCTGCTTGCTGCAAAGATTCGCACTTAACGATCTCCTTGCTTATGACGCTTTCTCCTTCAAGGTCTGGGATAGTGATCTGTAAGACATACATAAGAGGCACAATAAACGAGTTTTGTTTACTGTTTAAAACACATAATATAACGTGCTTACCTTTGGCCCATCGTACTCATTTCCCGAAAAGTTTGGGTCAGCTCTTTGGGCCGCAATCGTTTTTGATGTATTGATGCAACCAGACTTTTTTCCCCCTTTCTGAAACATGCCATCAAATGACCATCAAATGACATAATGCGAAACAATGGCAGTCAGAATAGGATGAATTTCATACCTTTCTTAAATTCTTTTTAACAGCATTTAACGTTTTGGTTGCGACTTTCTTCCCTCCAGCCCCTGCCCCTTGCTAATACAATAATGGCAATTAATAGAACTTAATGTACATTAAATAATTTAAAACTTACGTTGATTGTAGTATGCTTATTGCGAGCCTAGAAAAGAATAACAAAATCTATCAATTTGCTTGAAGGAGGTAAAATTGTCTACATAACTGAAGATTTAAGAACTTACCATTCTACTTGATCTACACTGCTACTGAAAAACCGAAAATATTTCTAAAATAAAATTTAATAAAGCACACCTGATAAAAGTATGATGAAAGATTGAATGAGTGAGTGGATGAATGAGTGAGTGATTCTGTAATAATAGGTGGTTGTTTGTTGGTGGATTTCGTGCTTCATCAACTACAGAGGGGGGAACATGCGACGATGTTAAATCTTTCACCATTGACCACTTTTATGAAACTTTCCTTGTCGTGTAGGATATACTCGTAGCATTTTATTGTAGGAATTCGCTTGATAATCCTGACGTGCATTTTTCCGGAATCCAGGCCCAAAAAGTGGTCACAAATTTGTGGGTTCAACCTCCATTGGCGGTACAGACATGAATGTTTGATTTTTTGAAGTGGAATCGGAGACACTGTCATCGTTGTATTGAAACCTTTTGTCTAACAGGATTTTCTTCAGTTGATTTCTCATTGATATTATTAGTTGTATAGAAATTAATTTGTTAGTTGGATTTGATGAGGACAGTGCCAAAAATGTTATGAGTTAATGTCTCACGACGAGTATCCAAATCGGTACCCATTGAAAGTAGCGTATTATTATGCAAGCTTGAATGCAGGCATCAACCGCGTTACATATAAAACGTTTTCAACATTCACTCACTTTCTCGATACTTGATGTAACTTATTGTATTACTTTTCACATTTATAACACAATAATTAATTTACAATTCAAAACTCACATTCTAACAATGATGCGAGGTGAATATTCGGGACTGTTGTTTGATCCATACTCGGCATGTCAGGAGCCGTGGTCTCATCAACACTTCTGGTTGATAGACGGATCAGGTCGTCGAATGACAACTGGTAAGTTGTAACAAAGAAAATGTACGGCAGAGATTTTGTAAAGTGTCATTAATAAATTTTTACTTACTCTATTTCAAGAAGAAGAGCATTACAATTCACTGATGAGAACATACAAATCTATGATTGCCTTGATGAGCGTTCAACCGCAAAACCAACTTGTGTCTCGACCCGTTTGGCCTGCTATACTGGAATCATCACTGGACCCAACATCTTGTTAAATATTACTTTCAATCAATCAATCATAAAGCTAACAACGATTCTCCGACACTACGTCAAGTTAGTTTTGTAAGAGAAATACACCAACTCATCCATATACAACAAATGAAATGAATAATTTAAGCACATCGATGGTATTATAGCAAGAGGTCATTCATGTACACTGTCATATCCACGATACCTTGGTTATATAAATATCTTGGCGTCTCTTGTTTTTGTAACTGGTGACAAGATAGCCCATAGCAGTTAGGTTCATCGGTTACCTTTTCCATGCCCTTTACCAAAATAACCTTCCCCTTCTCTTTTTCGCTGTCTGTGGACTTACTCCAACGCTACTTATTCCAGTCTCGCTTCAAACTCCACTGTCCTGTCCAACCTGAAATTGTCATTTAGCAAAATTTTCCAACTCAAAGCCAAATGTTTTCTACGTTATCCCCGAAAATATGAACCACTCCACGTTACTGTGCTACTTAGTCCTGTGGTTTATTTTTCAAATTAATATTCACTCCTCCATAGATCCGATGACCCTGGCGATAACCGGATTTGTTGGGCCATCAACCACCCTCTCTGCCGTTGACCATGCCTCATATGCAACCTGGAGGGAGTTGACCGTGGTTATAAGTAAGTTTTCAATTTTAAACTATTATCAGTGTCAAAAAGTTTGGGCAGATGCTCAAATCGAAAACTTTTCGTGGAAATCAGTCTGCTCGGGTCTTCTCACCCGTTTTAAATATTTTCATATATTATTAATAAGGGATGTTTATCTAGACAAAATTATCTATCTTTTTTTCATCTGGATCAGGATTTTTTTACAAAATCATATTTTTATCTTTTATTTAGATAGTTTTATCTGGAAAGTATCTTTTCATCTTTTATCTAGATACATTTACAATGTGTTAGGGACAATATGAAGTTTGTTTAAGAGACAAAATCTGCCGCAGGGATGTTTATCTAGATAAAATTACATACCTTTTTTTCATTTACATAACGATTGGTCGCAAAATTATCTTATTCGCTTTTATCTAGATAATTTTTTGAAAGTAATCATCTCTTTGAATAAATTTATTTATTAAAAAAAAAATCTTTTTATTTATCATCTAGAAAATGTTATCTGACAAAAATATCTTTTTGTCTTTTATCTAGATCATTTTTTGAACAGAATCATCTTTTTATGTATCATTTAGATAAATTTTTTGGTTACCGTTTACAATATTGGTATTAATCAAATTTGCTTGTCATTTTGTAGAAAATGGAACGAACGACATGATCTTCAACTCCTAGAATGGGCTACAGTTTGGATTTGAGGCATCAGCATGCGTCGTTAGGGTGGATCCAAAATCTTCCTCGACCTGTGTCTTCCAGAAAACTTCAAGCACGGCGACAGGTTTGCTATTAATATCATAATCGAAATGATAAATTTAAATTTCCTATAAACCATTACAGGGGTCACCGGGATGACGAAATTAAAAATAGGGGACAATAAGACAAATCCAACAGTTATTCTCGTTTTCAGTATCCCCTATAATTATGGGACGGCAGACTAAGTGTTCGTAATATGTTATACAGGATGCGCCAAACTAAGGAAGGAATATTTATTTTTGCAACAGAGATATACATGGATAAAAGTCAAGCGAATACATAGATGCAAATAATGTTCCCGGATTCGCACTTGCAACCAGCAGTTCACACCGGAAGCTCATCAAAGCTGAATGAACTGCCTTAAAACCTTATCCCCTTCAATTGTATTGGAATTGTTTTTCCCAATTTCCAGAAACTGGTATTTAATTGAAATCACGTACGGTGATGTAGTTCTTAACGGGGAGAAGTTCGATCAATTATACCATTATTTGGAGGTGGGAAGACCATGCTGAGTTTCCTACCGAAAGGTGTATGAGATACGTGAGTTTCAACCTTTAGCCGACCCCTAGCCTTAACAATGTGATTTATAAGACATGAACTAGTGATAATGATCTCTATAACAAACTATTTCAAGTATCAAATCGTTAAACTAAAGAGGGTATTCGTATTTCCTATGTCATAATTGCAGGCGAAGACAATGCGACCTCTCATCATTTGGAAGGCCCCGTAGTTAGTAGTAGCATCAATGGGTAATAGTGCAGGCGGTCAAATCTACATCGGGTTCAGGAAAACCCCGGCATATGTGGCGAAGGAAACCTTCAGCATTTTGCACACGACACAGTTTTTGTTCCCAACAAAATCTCGTTCTCAACAGCAGATTTGTAATACATTAACATTATGCATTTTAAACAAATTACAAGTTTCCTGTTCCAGGTGACAAACTTGACATCATGTTAAGCCAAGAGATGCATGAACGTTCCTGACGCGTTCACCGGTAAAAATGTAACCCTCACAACAATGGGTCAGTGTATGCTGACTTGGGGAAATAAGGATTGTAATGGATCACTCCAGAGCAAGTACAGTTATTGAGGTTTGCAACGACTTGCTGTTAACCTTCCTCCTTACCTGCAGTGCAGAATTCAATAAAGCCCTCGCCAGTGTAACCACTATGTAACCATGTAATATTTTAACTACATTATTAACACCAATTTGAAATTTCCAAACCACACCCATTTGGTGGGATTAGTGACCCTAACGTTTAAACGAGCACAAACTGTTCCTGGAAATTTTGGTTTTAGCATCCTGATTTAATGCACTGCAATCTCTTGCTAGCCACTAAACTCACCAATAGTCTTCTTCATGCCGAGGCGAGGGAACAATAACGATTTTCAATCTTTTAAATCGTGCTAAATAGTACATGTACCAGTAGAGCTGAGCAGTGCCATTATTTATATTAATTATAATTAAGTGAATCCATATAATAATTCTGCTCCGCTAAACTGCCACCTTTATTTATTGTAAATTTGGTTAATTCTGTTTAGGCCAATTTGTCCGGAGTCCTGATCCTTTGTTAACGGTACAAAGACATACTACTCTAATTACCAACAGGTTTACCCCCGCGGAAGGTAACGAATTTTTACTTCTACTCTTCAGCTACATAAACAACAAAAAATCCGAACGAAATTCCATATTGTATGCAGAATTTAAAAATTATAATTAAATTAAATTGTAGGGTAAATTAAAATAAATTAAATTAAAATAAATAAACCTAAGCATCTTACCAGGGTTGGGTTATCATCACCGAGCACATCTCTTATCTAAAAGTGGATAACCATCTTGTCGACTCGACAGCGAGCCTTCTCGTTTGGGTGCCTTTGAGCAATTTCGATCACAGCTTGCGAATTCCATGTATATTCAGCGGTATGATGCCGTTGGTCTGCACGATAATGCACCACCAAGAACACAGAGAAGAACAACAACTTTCATTTTTGATTATTGTGAAGGATAATTTAAGGAAGAAGATGACACAAGAAAATGTATCCAGTCGGGATTTTTCGATTCTCAGGAGTGAAAATTTAAGGAAGACGACGACTTAAGAAAGTGTCTAGTAGGGATGGGCTCGATCTCGTGATTGTTTCCATCGGGTAAACAACATGATACGTAGTTTCCAGTATCAACCATTAAAATTTGTATCAAATTACAACTTGAGTCTGCAGACTTGTTGTTAGAAGAGTGTCGTAAAATTGATTAAGTTACACTTTTAGTAATGATGATGCATGATGAGAATAAGCCCTCTTTTCATGCAAGGACATTTATTGATCAGAATACACTTTCCGTAATGGTGAGCCAGGATGAGAATAAGCAATCTTTTCATCCAAGGGCAGTTCTTGCTTTTCTCTTTGCTCATTACCACATCAAATACCCGGGTCGGGATGAGAATTCGAGCTTTGCTCAATCTTCATTGCGACCCGCACGCCACTCATCCCTACGCCCCTCCCCTCATGTCGTCGCCCCACCACACGGCCCTCCCCTCATGTCGTAAATTTTGGGCCGCCCACAAGGGTGTAAGTGGGTTCAACTCCCACTACTGGGGTGATCCCATAAAAAAGTTGAGTCGGTGTGCCGTACCCCTGTTGTACGAATGGGAAGATGGAGGGAAACTTCTTACTCTCGTTTTACCTTTCCAGTATACAGCAGCCATTCAGTTCTGTTCATGGCTCTATTTACAACCATCAATTCACCTCGACATTTCTCCTACCAGTAATTGGCAATAATAATACATACTACTAATAGAAATAATATCCATCACAAATTTCCCTCCAGTTTCACTGCAAGTGAGGTCAGAGGGTTTTGTTACAGTTTTTACAAAATGTAGAGTATGAAAACTTGTGACAACCACCTCCATTACGACAAAGGTTGTATTTAGATTAGAAGAATTTTTAATAACTGCACAGTTTTACTAACTTCACAAGCATTAGCAAAGGAATTATTTCTTCTTCAGGATGGAAAGCATATTTTTACACAAGGATATCATTTCGGTACAATTTTGCTTACTTTTACACACGTTGAAACTAAATTTTGGAATTTTTATAATGTACAATTTTAAAAAGCATTTTGTTATTACAAAATTAACTTGTTCATTACTTTAATGTTGAATTAAATTAACATATCACATTTTCCATAAGTGTCAATATCCATTTAACAGAAAAAACATTTAGGTCATTCAATGGTAGGATTACATTTTTCTGTTATGGATTGTTATCCGTTCGGTCACGTGGGTGAATAATGCGATTGACTTTATCATAGCCACCACTCACACCGGAAGTTTGATGAGGAATGATTATGACATCCAAGACCCATCGTTATTACCCACAATTACAGGTTCAGGTTGGATCTTACTCTGATAATCTAAAGTATTTCGTGCCAAACTGTGAATTAATACTTTAATGAATAAATAATTTAGTGAAGTACATGCAGAGCCCAACTCCTTCCTCAGACAAAGCCTGACAAATACAAAATCTTATGGAATCAATACCAGCATAACCACATTTCTCTAATTCTTGAATGACGCGATGCGGACACTCGTCTGTGCGTAACAGGATACAAATAACTTGTGCACGTTTCAAGTTGGGATATGCTTCCATATTATATGAGTAGTCATTGATTGAAATCGTTCAATTAATAAATCTATGTTTTATTGGCATGACTGGAACTTGTATCAATCTCTTCCGTGTAGAAAAGTTGTGTCCATTGGTTATTAGCAGTTGATAATTCCCACCGTGTAACTGGACATTATGGTACAGTTTAATTCGGTATAGTTAATTTGACGCGTTTTAGTCACTCATCTTAATTGTATAATCGGGTAATAAATTTTGCACGTATTGTGCAGTGTCTAACCTACTCAAGTTGTTATTTACAATAATGTATGCAACACCAAATAAATAGATTCAATACTCAATACCGAATTCCACTGTTCTTCGCATTAGCAATTTAAGCATACCAGAATTTGTCAACAACAATAACTGTGAATTAACGTCAAGAAATAAAAAATGTCAACAGCTCCTTTCTCGTAAATAGTACCCGAATCGTGCGTCAATGTCAGCGTCAAACCGAACGCTTTTGAGATTTCAAGTTTGAACTTTGTTTTCTTCAGATTTAAAAATGCTGCATATAAAAGAGAAAAGTGATTCGGTTTCGGTACACAGTCTAATCTCCAACTAAGCAACCAACTACAACATGAAACCATCACCAGAAACTGCAACAGAAAATACAAATTTCGAAAAAACTTCCATCATCATGAAGGCATTTCAAATTTTGGCTGCGGCTTTGATTATCAGCACCGCTGCTTTCATTTCCTTTGAAACGGATGCCGCGTCTACTGCAATTGGAAGTAAGCTTTAAAGTTTTGAATATGTTTCTTTAAAAGGCTTCTATTTCAATGTAATTAAGTACGTCATTCTCCTATGCATTGTGTAGCCTGCCTGTTGCCAAGCTTTTGCAACAATGGGACTTTCGACTTATTCAAGAATCCATTCGGAAACCTGGGATGTGCCGATGCATGTGGCCTGGTCTGTGGATTCGGATCAACGGGAGTTTGCCGTTCCTTCCAGAACACGACAGAATTTTTGGCACCCAATTCGACCGCTCAGCCTACTGACGCCACCTGCCAATGTCAACCCCCTACAAATG
>JAQIWQ010000553.1:0-15528 GCA_034695825.1 Folsomia inoculata
ATGAAATAAATATTGACTCTATACAAATTATTCTCCACTCGGTCTCCACTGAATAACCAATAAATGACTCAGAATTAATTAGTGATTGGAATTGTGGCTATTGTTGTACTTGGTAATGCGGTATTGGTATTAAAAGTCGCATGCATGCCAATATTTTGCATTACTTATAGCATGTCGATATCATTATTCAATTTCGTGCCACAACAATAAAATGGAAATACCTATGTATATTACAATTATAACTTTTATGCATTTTTCAAGGTCCATTAGACGACAATTGTTGAATTCGTAGAGGACGGAGATGTTTGGATAGATTATATTTATTATTATTACATATTTTGAATATTGCTTATTTAATAAGCCTGTGAATTCTCATTTAGAGAACATTCATTTTTGGTCTGGATTATCAGGTAAGAAGCAGAATTAATATTCTATCACGCAATTAATTATGCACCATAATCTCTACCTAGAAATTATGATTCATGATACACGTACGTACATGCATCTTCATTCAATTATGACGCTCATGCAAGTCAATACATGACGATAAAATCTTGCATGCAAAAAAATTACTCTTCTAAACTAACTAAACAACTAAATAGTTCTGCTGCAAAGGGACCACGCTTGATAGTACCTCCTTCTCATGAGTTTTTCATTTTTCAGCCCCCATCCAAGTATCATTCAAATCCAACCCAATGACTATATACATACCTACAATAAAGACTACATTAGGATAGGATACTTTCTACTCACCTCAACACGCATACCAAACTACTAACTACAATAAATAATTACCATTCTTCATAAGATATACATGTCATGATGTACTTGCCACCGCACATGGGATAAATCTGGCTTCACTTTAGCAACAAGTTCAGCACGACCAGACCACCACTACCACAAAGGAAGGGAGAAGGAAGTAGAACGTTAAAACTACTAAACGTTAAAGTTAGCGTTGTATTGGGGGTTTTGTGGAAGAAAACCATGACCGACAGGGGCTAAAGCTATTCAGTCAACTACTATTCCTTTGTACGGTGGTAATCCAACAATACAATAGAAATCAAACCATACATTACGCATTAGATTGAATACAATCAGACTGCTTTCTATTTGACGACTTATATAAAATATTATTCCTCGAATTATTGCAGGATTGAAATATCTAATCCCCAGAATCTACATTCTTTTGGCTGGAATTTTACCGAGTGATTGACGACTACTCCTTTGTTTAATAATACGGAAGGAACTGAAGGAAGGAAGAAGAAACTCACTCACGAGGTTGGTATTATATTGTTGCACAATTATTTGGATGGACATATTACATTATATAGTATGTATGTATATAATGGAGGTCGCAATTATTGTTGTCCTCCTTGAATTACATGACGCATGACACCTACTTTTTTTTACTGTAAACTATAGTTGTGGTGAGGATAACAATAAGCTAGTCAAACTAGACAACTACAAACGATTCCTAGTAAATGATGTGAACATTTTTGTTCCTAGTTCCTGTTTTCGTTGAAATGTGAACCATTTTTCTTGCTTCGTTTTCAAATTTCGTTGTAAGTTTTACGAATATTTAGTGTTCTAATTTTTGTGTAAAGCTTCGCCAAATCTGTTAAACGTGCCTTGAATTTTGGAGAAGACGTTTTGTTGTCCACTACACTACACTTCTTTGTTCCAGACATTACGAAAGCATGTCATTCCTCAATGAAGCCGAGATTTTATATCTGACCTACTTTTCTTGAGTTGATATTTTTATTCAGTTTCTCTTTCTTGACGTCTATCGATATCGATCCTATCCGTTCTTTGGGTTAGTCACGTTGGGTTTGTGTTCCGGAGATTAGTTTGTTGACCCCAGAACAAAGCCACGTTTGGGTACAGCAAAATGCGACGTGCAGTCAGCCACCTGCTGTCGAATAATATTTTAGTCTTAAAACGTGAAATCTGTTCTTTTGCAGTTATTGAATACTTTAAGCAAAATGAAGTCAATCATCTCTGGCATCCTACTTCTGGCTCTTGGGATAACGCTGACGGCAGCTGTGGATATCTATCAAGCCAAATGTAGCATTACTGAAGGTGTGCTGAATAGAGATATAAAATTATTTTAAAGTGGAGAATAATAAATTAATTACTGGTGTAATTCCTTCAAGGGGCCGGAATTACCGTTGACTCTTGCGATGCAAGCAAATTTCTCTCATGTCAATCAGGGCGTTGTATGTGTAATGACATCGGGAACCAGATATACGATTATCGATATGAGGCTGAGAAGGTCATCTCTCGAAGCAAGAGAGGTCTCAAGAAGAAGATTGCAGCAGGAGTCGCTGGTGGCGCCGTGGGCTATGTGGCAGGTAGGTGTGTGAGGTCTGGGGTGATTGACTGGGTTGTATTTAATTGACTTAATGGAAACGACTAGTTTTAAGATTTTATCTTTAATTTCCAGCGAAATCCTTGTCCAATAGTGGATCTGGATCGTCCAAGCGCAAAGAAGAGAAATACAAGCAAGTATTCTCATGTTATGGACGAGTTGGGAGTCCATGCGCCTTGGACTTCAACAATGTCAACGTTGTTACATTGAGCACCTCGACCACTACTACTACAACCACAACAACCACGACCGAAGGACCCTTAGTGTCTACGACAATCGCTGCGGCTGGATCTGAATTATCCAATGTGACCACTCCTACCACAACTCCCAGTTCAACTACGACCACACCAGCAGCACCCTTTGATGTCACAAAATCCCCGAAATGTATACGACATGCTATTTGTATTCAAAACAAGGCATCAGGTTCTACCTATGGGCACATTGTAAAGACTGATGTGGATCCCCGCATAGGTTCGTAGACTATGGTTCATTCATTAAAACGAGACCAATAAAATTCTTAGAGGTTTTCCACTGAAACGGTCTTTAACCTTTCAGAAAAATTGTCAAAGAAATTGGTCTCGTTTTTATGAATGAACCATAGTGAAATTGATTGAATTTGTTTGAATTATTTTTTAATCCGTTAACTGAATTTTGTAGGGGTTTGTGCGTGCGAAGCTGGCTACAAAGTTACCTCAACGGATCGCTGTGAAAAATCCGGAAGCTCAGAAATTACTGCCAGTCTACCAGTTTTCGTTTCAATTATTTATGCAATTCTGATCAACAAATTTTTCTAAACTACAACAAGCATCAACTTCCACGTTCCACAAGCACAATATTTTAATACACAGAGACTGATTTTCTTCTTCAAAACTGTAATGAGTTCAAAGCTCAATTCAACCCTTTCGAACTTCCAACAATTGCCTTGAGTAAATTTATTTAAAATAGTTTTTATAATATATAACAAAACAACTGTATTTTTTCTTGTCAAATAAATTGCTCGTTTCTTGAATTGCCAAGTGCATAAACGTATGGTTTAAATACTTTCAATCATATCATAATTAAGATTCTTAGCTAAGATTGGCATTACAAGAATTTGAATATTGTAACAAGTATCAAAGGAATGAGTACATCTACAAAACGAACATAAATTTGAACACCAGTTGAACACAGGCTATGAATTGTTTCCTTATGTTGGGGTCGGCATTGACATGTTCCCACTTCTGGTTGTGGTTTTGCAGTTCCATACCTACATTCTGCAAAAGCTACGCAGTATTGAGTTTTACTTTTCACTTGACATGCGCCCCCAACCCTAATAAGGCATCGATTCGTATCAATGTCAAAGTAATTTATGGCTGAACACTGACACTCTTTGTTAGAGCACCGTAAAAAGGTTCGTGATGGGTCACAATCTGCGTCTAAAGTGCACTTGACGAGATGTTTCGACTGTGGGGATGGTGATGCTTGGACTGCTCCTATAATGACCAGTAATCCAATGATAGTCACGGTCACGGCACCCAGGGCAAGAAGCGAGGGTTTATTTCTACGTAAATTGTACATTCCACTCTTATCGTCCATTTCCAATGGGTGAAACAGATTCAGCAGATTCTATATGCCTATGGAAGGAATTATTCTTATTGGTGGTTATCAACTACTTGTAAGCCAATTGTTTGCACATAATAATCCATTAACCTTGTTCACCGTTTGTTGACCATTTAGCCTTCTAAATGTCTTCCTGTAGTGTATTTTATCAAGTCAATGACATGTATATCACAATCGTATATGGATACGAAATAATGTCTAGCTTCAGAAACCCAGTAAATTGTAAAATTGTTGATTTAAAATAATGATCCATTGTTTATTATTTTGTTTTAATCAAGAATCACCTGAAGAAGAACCATCATCGACTAAACTCCTTAAACTTGCCTGCCTTAAAGTATGCGAATTGCAATTGGTCAAACAGCAAGAAACGTGGTTCTTAAGTTAAAACCATAAAAAACTACAGAGAGAAAATATCATTTAAGAGGAACAGTGCCAGATTACGTTCGTACGTATAAATATTTATTACAAACCTACGACACACAAATAAAATACACACGACATGGCTTAGTTTTAACGCATTGATTTCATTAATCATTCATGAATGTAAGCCCAAATACACTGGACTGGATTTTGTCTTCAAGAGTTCCTTCGTGAAAAATCTTGCGTAACAATGAACAAGAGCTGCATTATAATTATAACTACTTTGTTCATACACCATTTGTTCCAATTATTGACAAGTTCAAGGCTAGGCTAATTGTATAGAGACGCATGTACATTTTAAAGGTTTTTATGTCACGTACATATTGCTGTCCTTATTTCTATGCAGGTATTGATGTCATGTCAAGTACTGGTATGCAGGTTGTCCAATTTTGCAGTTGTAAAGATGTGTTTTGACGTTCAAAATAAGTGTGTGGGTTATTAAAATTACTTTACAAGTCGATGAAAGTAAAAGTATAATATAATACACCGTATGGTGTCTGTAATATTTTCAACAACAACAAGCGTAATGCAGACAGATAAATGAAAATGATTCAACTCTATTCAACAACCAGTTTCTGTATGATCCACGCCAATTTACTGTCCTTCAAGGTGTTGCAATATGCACTTTTGCAATATCTTGTCTACAACACAGGAATGAAGGAATATTATGAGACTTCGTTGAATGATGACTTGATGACCCAATAGGGGCGCTTGGCTCTAATTATTCGCATTTTTTTGGCAGTTTTGATAACATCAAACAAACAAAAATACAAATACGTAATTACATGTATAATCAATAATCCAAATTTTAAAATATTCCTGTGAAATGAAAATCTGCTATCGTGAAGCGAAAGCGAAAGGATATCTGCATCTAATCTGACATAATGTAAGTCCTATGTACTACTGCATGGTTGGTTTTAATACAAGACGTGAAGGTATTACTAGGGAAAGGCTTCCTTATCTAATAAAAGTCAGAGCCTTTAAGCAATGCCCTAGCTATCTATTAATTGACATAAATGGTCAATTCATTCATTATTGAACAATTGTTGAACTGGCAAAAGTCAAAATTAATGATTCTACATACGTAGATTTGACATCTCTTCTAATTGTAGTATAACATATTAAATATACAATCGTCTAAAGGTGAATAGGAACCCCATTCGCTAACTGGGTCACCTATTATCCCAAATATTGGTGTACCATCCCAAACAATTTGTTGTGCCTTGGCATTGTCCCCCAACTAGATGCATCTTTACTGTATATTGTACTTCACCTTTACCAAGAACTTGGTACTTGGTTCGTTTCGTGTACCTACCTATGGATAACTTCAATCCTATGGGATGATGAGCAATTATGTAGAAGCCTAATTTTAAAAGAGTACGCTCTCTATCAGACCAAACCCAGTTGATGAACTCCTTTTACCAAGACCTTAGCACTAGCCGAGGTTATCTTTTAAACGCCTTCCAACCTTCAAATCATTCTCGTCGCAGCATTTCAACAAAGAACATTAAGTTTGATTAACAGAAAACTTTAATTGTTTGTAAGTTTCTACCTGGTTCAGCCACTTAAAAATAAGGTCCGAAATGGCCATTATTAGAGAAGCATTTTATCGTGTCGTCGTGTCTTGCATACGCGTTTACAAATATCTGGAGCAACTTTTAATTGAATATGCTGAAGACTTTGTGGAACAACATTTGGATAAAATTTTCAATAAGGCTGGAATCATTCTGAATGGCCCAAAGAATTACGACCCCCAGATTAAGAACAAGAAGGAATTTTATACAAGAGTGGTTTCGAACGCGTTGCTTGGATTAGGAGAAGGTTATATGGAGAAAATTTGGGATGTGGAGGACTTGGAAGAATTTACATATCAAGGATTAACCCATGATTTGGCAAAAGAGTATCTGGGGCCAGTGAATCGGATGACAAATTATTTACTTTTGCAAGCAATTAATCTGCAAACAAAGCAACGTGCTTGGGAAGTGGGAGAGAAACATTATGATTTGGGTAAGTGTTTAAGGAATCATTATTTTTATTCAGCCATGTAAATGTCAAATCAAGTCAAGCATGAGTAGACTTTCAAAATAATTGAATATCGCATTTTTGTATCAAACATTTCGAAAAGTGTCAATGCATTTTTAGCTCCAATTACACAACTACCACTAATAAATTTATCTTGTCAACCATTTAAGGTAATGAACTCTTCGAGTCCTTCTTGGACCCTACCATGAGTTACAGTTGTGGGTACTGGAAAGATGCCACCAATCTCCACGAAGCCCAGCTTGCTAAACTAGAATTGATTGGACAGAAACTGAAGCTGAAGCCTGGAATGAAAGTCCTGGACATTGGATGCGGATGGGGTGGACTTGCAAAATATCTTGCAGAAAATTTTGGCGTTTCGGTGGTCGGCTGTACCATTTCTGTTGAACAAGGGAAGCTTGCAAGAGAACGATGTGAAGGACTTCCAGTAGAAGTCGTTCTTTCCGACTACAGGGACATTAGCGAAAAATTTGACAGAATCGTGAGCGTTGGAATGTTTGAGGTAAAAATATTTTGTGGTTGAACGGTTGAAGTTATCTATGTTTTAAAATGTATTATTATATTATCTATCCATTGCATGTTGTCATTATTACTTTATTATTACAGCATGTCGGAACGGATAACTACCGAACTTTCTTTGAAGTTACGAACCGTTGTTTGAAAGACGATGGGATTTTACTACTTCATACAATTGGGGTAATTATTATAGTGCTATTGGATATAATGCTATGTTATAAAATTATATTATTGGATATATTTAGGTCTCCCATAAGCATGTCCCACTAACAGAGCCCTGGTTTCATAAATACATTTTCCCAAATGCTGTCCTTCCGTACCACTCTGACATTCCAAAAGCAGTCGACGGGCTTTTCATTCTTGAAGATTGGCACAACTTTGGATTGGATTACTGCAAAACCCTGCAAGCATGGAAAGCTAATTTCATTAACAATTGGGAAAAGTTGTCCATGGGAAAGAAAGTTGGTGAAAAGTTTTACAGGATGTGGATTTATGTGAGTTGCAAAAATGTATTACCGGATAGGTTTCCAATGAACTGACCAATTGCTTTAAAATTTCAGTACTTATCAGTCTCGGCCTCCTGCTTCAGAGCGAGAAAGTATCAACTGTGGCAAGTAGTATTAACAAAAAATGGTATGGCTGGGGGCTATCAATCCGTCCGCTAATTTTTAAGCAATAATAAGTGTTCAAAAGTTTATCGTATTTGTAGATATATATATTATAATAATGTTGTTCTGAAACCGCAGTGTAATTGTAAATGGGAAATGTATGAAATAAATATCTATAAAATTAGAAATAGCTCTTTGACGGTTCGAAACATACCGAATGCTAAAACAATTTAACTAAGCAGGTGCTCATTTTCTTCCCGCATGAATAAAATGCGAGCTGTTAACGATTTCACAATATATTGGTTTATTTAGATTTCTTGGGAAAACAATATAATATCTCATGATTGTATTAGAAGGCACTGATAACTGTGTATAGGTAGATACCTCAGATGTACAAATGCAATAATTTAATGCAAGGAATGTAATCGGCAAGAAAGGTTGTGTGGTCAAGTGAAGCTACAAAAAGGCTAATTCTATGTAATATTATGGAATGGAGTTTACATTAACAGCACGTAAATTCTCACATTGTTAATATGAAAGTATACGAATTAAATATAAACAAGTAGAACAGTAGAATTTGTAAAGGGAAGAGATCAATAGAATTTGTGATTACATTATGTGCGTAACAAAATTATAAATGTTAAAGAAATATTTGACTCGGTAAAAATGATAAAGTTATATAACAGAATGTTCTATATCATCAGTCCACAATTACAAAGTCAAACACACGCAACCTCGCGACCTTGCTGCGAAGCTCTTTAAAAGGTTATTAGTTACTCCAGCGTTTGGCACATATTATTTCAAGAGGTACATCTAAACAGGGAACATTAAGAACTTTAATAGTAAAATTAAACTCTGAAGAAATGTAACAATGCAACAACTTTGTAAATTGGATCGTTCCATTCATATCACCAATGATTATGATTCTGCAGGTTATGGACTTCAGGTTCACGTTCAGTTTATATGTTATACACTAATAATAAATTGTGACTAATTTACATTGGTACTGGATAGTAATCTTTCGAATCGTATGTGTTAGATTGTCGGTTATTCCTCAAAGGAGGTAAACTAATTTTACCGAGTATTATAATCATTAATACAGGGCAATATTGCAGAATTACAATAATGGCGAATATTTCTGCATCTCTCAAAAATGTCAATAGTTGTTCATCTCTATACAGTAACGTAACAAGTAATGAACAGTTCTATATTATTAATCGGTCTTACATTTACAATACTATTTAAATAAATACCTTGTACAATAATTGAATTAAATACGTTTCTAATGTCGATAGTGTCGACGTCGACATGTCCTAATTAACAAGCAAATGTAATAAATTGCGTTGCGTTTGGAGCATGCAATACCGAAGTTGAAATACGTCAAATGTGTAAATACTCCATGATTTTAATGTAAGGCACTTTCATCCAACCAAATTACTGTTACACCATGATGGCTTCTTCGTCATTGTTGGGATTAACTGAAACAACACTCTGATCTTCGTCATCGTGGGAAGTGGTTGGTTCTCCATCTTCATCCTCCCCAAAATCAACGGAAGATATATTGCGAACAAACCGTGTGGGTCGTTTTCTGTGAGGACCTCGATTTTTATGTAAACTGGGTAGTACAGAAGAGCCTGTAAAATATGTCATTTTATGTATTTAACCAAGCCTCGACCATGCAATACTGATTCAAATTGTACCTGGAAGTCTCAAGGAGGAAGACTCGGCAATTGGTTCGTATCGGGAATATTGCAATGAATGAGCACGCATTTGTCTAGGTGAAGGAGATGGATCTCTGCGCAAGTCGTCAATACTTCCACCAGGACTGTCTCCTTCAGGATCCGTGGATAACATGTCCTCATCTGAAGGTGTTCGGGATAAAGTGGGTAGGACGGATGTCAGCATGGCTTTCTCCTGAAAAAAGAAAGACATATCATTAGTTACTGAACATTTCTGGTATGTTATTATTGTTTGTAATTACATTTTGCAAATGTTTAATATGACGGGTAAGGTATTCTTCCTCTTCTTCAGCACTCATTGACTCTGGAGTTGAGGACTCGTTGACGGATTTTACTTCAACGCTACCTTCAGTACTCAGAGAGCCTGTGCTTCCAGTGACATCTTTTTTCGTTATTGGAGATTTCATCTGTTAAGTTGGATACAAATCATGTATGATTCATTCAATGTATCGAATTTGAAAAGGAGATAGAAATAACAACCTTGGAGCTTCTGATCGAATTAAGACGTGTAGCAAACGAATGAGCAGCAGAGTCCACAGATTCGATGTTGTTAAGCGTTTCTTTAACTTTCTTTAATTGAGAAAGAATTATAGTTTCAATACACATGGTTTGCCTTGAAATATCATTCAACGACTCTTGAACTTGACGTGTTTGATTGGTGAATATTAAAACTGGGGCAAAGACAATGGCAAGAGAATTGGCGTTCATTCGATTTTTATCTTCGTATAATGCCACTCTGCAACAACATAAATTTAAATTTCAAAATAAACACAATTTCATAGAATACAAACCATTTTTACAGCTTACCGTGCTAAATGAAACACTAATCGCTCCATCAGATCAAAGTTCGGTTTTGGTAGTTTTTTCAACAGTGCACTGAAAAGAAGTTACACGCGTAAGAATAATAACTAAATTTACCCGCATTCTGAATCAATTTAACTCACAATATTGTAACTATTCGATCTTCTTGTTGTGCTGTAAGAAGTTTAAAAGTTCGTTTAATTGTATGTAATGATCATCAGGTATACACAATTGGCTAATTCATTTGGTATTGAATGACGTACTTAAGTCAGAGGCTCGAAGAAATTCCTCATATAGTTCAAAAGTTAGCAGTGGCTCAGGCAGTTCTCGGAGAAAACTTTTGAATACTGACGTTAGCACATGAACCGGATAGAGTTCCCAGTCAATTTCCTTTCCGTCCTCAATGTCTCGTTTAAGCTCTCGGACTTTCGAACTTACGCCTGTTATAAGGATTATAAGTTTGCGCTCCATTTCGTTCATTAAGTGAGTATACGTCTATTGTTAAAATGTTCAATAATTACCTGATTTCCTATATAACCCCTCCATTCTCAGTCCATAGAATTCAATAGCAGTGACAAGCCGCTCTACAACGGCAGGAATTCCGCCTCCATCAGGTACAAGTGACGTTAATGAAACTCCAAAAATACCGCCATCTGCTCCGGAGCTAGTATTCCGTGAGGATCCTTCTGTACAATCTGTAGCTATTTTTGGATGACTGGAATTGAGATGTACAACATTTTAGATGGAGATATAAAATACTATCAAATGATTGGTTTGAAAGTGGGTATTTACGACATTTACACGAGAAGTGTGCAGGGTAGTTTACAATCGCGGTGCCTTTAAAACAGGGAGAAGCCCTTTGATATCATCTAAACAAATATATTCCATTAATAATTTTTACAAATCTCCACTTTTAACTTCAGTCTCAATTTCATCTTCAATCATTTGTTCATATCCTGGTAGGATTCCATAGGCACTCGTGTAAATACCGTTCAACCCACTAACACATTGCCACTTACCACTTTTTGTGACAGGCCAGCTTGCATCCTGAAGCCATACATTATCGAATTAGTTACAATTAACACATTCAACATTCAAATTAAAAAAACGTACGTTGGCAGACGACTCCTCTTTCAATTGGCCACATTATAAAGGATGAACACTAAAATATTAACGTACATATCAACACTGCCATACAGCCGTACCCCTTGTATGACTCGCACACTTCTACGTCATATGTATTCATGTGCAAAAATTAGAACTCACAACTTCACAAACTGTTGGTATGTTTATGACGGTTAAAACAAATGAATGTCCAAGATGCGCAATATTTTCTTCAAGCCGCTGTCGTTTACCTCCCTTTTCTTTCCGTCCCGTTTTTCGGGCTTTGGAAGGTTTTTGTTTTTCTTCTCGATTAGAATTCATAAATTCATTTAAGAAACCTCTGAAAGCATTGACACCTGAAAGGGAACCCAACCACCATTATGTAACACATTGGCTACAGAAGAAATTCACAAGTTATTGTTTTAACCATACCCATTGTTGTCGGAAAGTCATCGCCAGTACCCTCGTGTTTACACACAGTTTCCATAATGCTGGCAAAGTTAGCAATCAGATCCTTATATCGAATATTGAGTGGCTTTCCATCACCCTGTTTACAAGCAACACTGAAAGTGGACACTAGATTTTCCTTGAATTCCTTCAGGGCTTGTTGAAACACACGATCCACTGCATTTTCTTTTCCACTTTCTCTGTTCTTTACTAAATAAATCTGACAAACAAAACAGATAATTATGAAATCTGACTGGCATCTAAAACACTGGTTACATTTCAAAAATCAACCTACCTTTTTGGAAATAAACTCTTGCATTAATTGCAATTCTCTCACTCCAGAAATTATTTGATCTGCAAATTACAAAGTACCAGTTCAATTATTACCCTTAGCATTACCTATTACTATTTGTTCTTCCTACCTGTTCGATCCGTAAATTCCGAAGTACCAGTTAAACTGAATTTTCCCGGTTTTTCGGACAGATTTTTATTGGGTTTTCTTGCTTTCCTTCTTGCAGTTGTACTTTGACTCTTGTCAGCTGAGAATAAGTCATCTTGTACATCCAAGCTTTTCATACTGGAGCATGAAAATGCATTTGCTAGTTCATTATGTACACACTTGGAGTGAAACATCAATTGACACTGGAAACATCAATACATATTATTACATTTTAAAATGATGGTAGGATGAATCTATGTATAGGTGACTTAAATAGTAGCATGAGGGCAGTTGACAAGTGTATTTAGAAATGTGTACCAAATGATGCTTACCTGGGAGCATTTCACGCCGGGATTAAAGAAGTGCATAGTCTTTTTACAAGCAGAACAACTGTCTCCTCGGTGGTATTTAGTAACCTTTTCCAAATTATGGCCGCTGCTCTTTGTCGTTATTGAAGAATTTGATGTTTTGGCACTTCCGACATATTCATTATCATATGGAGAAGGGCATGGATTCACCAGGACATCTCTGGATGTAATAGGAGGTCGCGTTTCCGATACCGAGCGTGTTCGTCTTACTTCACGACTGCTGTCCAGGTTTGGAATTGACATGGTTCTACCTGCTTTGCTTTGATCAACTACAGATGACTGAGAAATATCCGAGGAGATACTATTGAAAATAAAAAAATCAGCATGCATATGAGAAATAACCATTTATTTTACTAAATAGTATTACTTATTTATTACCTTGTCACACTTGAAGACGTTCTATTAGTTCTGGAGCTGATTATTGTGTCAACTGATGACACCCTAGCCGCTTCCGTTCTTTTGATTCTAGGTTTGATTCTATGCAAACCAACATGATCCTTCAAATTTGAGGATCGACTAGAAACTTCGGACGAACTAGAAGTTGTCCACAAGCCAACTCCACGACGAGGTTTTATTGGTTCTTGAGATTTTTCGCCAGTAGACGGCCGGAAGGATTTGTCATCACTTGAATAACAACTGGCTAGATTTCCTCTAATATATTGGTCCTCCGATTGATATTTGTGTCTAGGATTCATGTCGACCTTGGTACAGTTGGCGTTGCGAATGACACTACCGTCATGTACGGATGCTGCTTCTCTTTGTTTAGCAGCGGAGAGATTAGCGCCACTGAAATCGTTTTGGGACTGGGTGCGTGTACCCCTGGTCAATGGATACTTAGTTCCAAGTACAACGTCATCCTCACTTCCGCTGTCAAGCAGAACTGCTTCATGTGTATCCAGTTTTACTTTATTGCTGGTCCCTATAAACAAACCGACGAATTAAAAAACCAAAAAATGTCGAAACAAATAACGCCATACCTATGTATGTTGCAAGATGTTTCTTGGCTTTTTGAAATTGATTTCTAGCCAGCAGGATTTCTCGTTCTTTGTTCTCTTCAATCGTTCCGTTACCTAAAACATCAATTAAGTATACCATAATTTCACGTCTCAAAAAATGGAATCTCACCGATCCCAAGTTCCTGAGCTCGAAGAAACTCTTCTTCAATATACTGGTCGATGCCAACACCCTTTTCTTTCCTTGACTTTAGCGATAACCGCCGCCGACTTCTTTCCTTTACAACAGGAATTCCTTCTGCACTAGGGTTTCTACAAATGAATAGTTTATAGTTTGTAATCAAACTCACATTCGTAAATTTTCAAAATATTAAAATCAACATACATTGAAGAAGGTATCGTACTGGAAAACTTCTCAGAACTTGTAAATGCCGAATTCGATTTTAGGCTTGGAGTGGGGAGAGACACAGTTCTTGGTCGTAAATCCTCGTCGTCTCTACCACCATATTTTATAAACGCAGACTCAACATCACTGTCTTCAAGAACACCACTACTCCTAAACATTGTCGTTTATTTACAAATCAAATTAAGAAGCGTTTAAAATTCGGAATAACGCTTACTCTTCAGACTCTGGCATTCCCGTATTATTTTCAAGCTCTTCTTGACTCGATCCTTTGGAAATGGATGCATCGCCTTTGAACTGATCACCCTCGTCCCTTAAACGTAGGTCAGCATGTAGTTTCTAAATAATAAACAGAAATTAGTCACCATCAAAAACTTGTATGATATTGCGAATTAAAATTGAAATAACCCACATTTTTCTGCTTCTCTAGCGCCTTATGTTTTTCAAGAAGTAGTTGATATTTCTGGCGGACAATATTTCCACGAACGCGAGCTTGAAATTCAACACAGCTTTGCTTCAAATTCTGATACCACTTTCGGGTATTATAGCCTTTCCAAATTTTTTGAATATACGTTGCAGCATGATTTCTCATGCGTAGATTAGCTGTGAACCGTTGAGCAAGAAACATCCGAACATAAGACTAAAACAAAAAATATGTCATGTGTATTTGTTTTAGCCATTTAAAATCATTTAAAATCTACCAAATATACCTGAATTTTGAGCACGGCATCTTGAATCCGAAGAAACTGACGTCGTTCTAGTGACACACGGTACCAGCGTTGAATCCTCACAATACTGCTCATAATTTGTTGGTGGAGAAAGTAATCTAATTTAATCTTTTCTGACTCCCTGAAGAAGATTTTTGTTTTTCCCAATTGATAGTTTACAGGATTCAAGCACAATCCATGCAGAAAGTCGACAACGTCTCTTCGTCCACTAAAATAAAGCATTGCAAATTAGTACAAAACGACACAGCCACCAATTAAAACTTATAAACTACCTCCGAATTCCAGTAGGTAGAAGTATTCGATACAAGTGAACAAATTCGTCGAACGTCAACCTTATGGAATACATTTTAATATTTATTACTATAAAACAGAATGAGGTTTTTTTTAGAGTAGTCTTGAATTCATGATTGAAATAAAATATCCGGAAAGAAATAGTCCTCCGAACGTTAAACAAAACCTACCGTACGTTGTAACCTGCCTGCCGAATTCTCACAGTTTCCAACATACCGGTGTAACGCAGCTGTCTTTGAACCGTTTCTTCATCAAAGAAATTGGCACCCTATAATATTCAGCAGACACTTAAGTAAATTTTGTTGTCAATTATCAAGTACCCAACTTGCCTTCTCTGAATTGGATTTTATACATCGAATAAAAAATGGATTTGCTTGATTAAGGGTAATCATAAGAGAGTTGAGAGATTGTTGAAACTGTTGAGAAACAGATACCGGTTGCTTCCTAGGATTATAGCTCTTGTTCGAGATTCCGATTGTTGCAGTTTGACTAGCAAGGTTCTAAATGTTACAACCCAGATTTTAAATACAAACTTTACGAAAACTGTGCACTTATGACAGAAGTCCGAAGTGCAATAAAAAGTTTCATACCTTCACGCTGTGCAAATTTTTAATTCCTCTAGAAATGAACTGCTGGGGACGAAAAGATCTATTTTTTCTGGAAAATATAATTGTTCGTAAAGTTAAAAATAAAGTAATAGCAAT
>JAQIWQ010000554.1:0-15521 GCA_034695825.1 Folsomia inoculata
TATATAAAGACAGAACAGGCATCTAAATCTTTGGTTACCATACTAAACCCAAATCCAACCCAAGTAAAAGAGCATTAGATTCATTGAATTGAAGCCAGCAAGAGGCAAAAGGAGATAGAGAGAATTAAGTAAGGTACGCCTGTGATACGTATAGATCAACTTACCTTCCCTCTCTCAACCTCGTTAGATTCTTCCAAACAAATCTCCAGCAGAACTTTTGTCCCCTGGAGATCTCATGAGTACGTGATGCCTCAAATTTTGATGGAAAAATACTTTTATTTTTGACATGTGGAACCATGTTATCTTATCCAATTTAATCTTGAGAAGGTAGAAAAGAAGCAGCTACATAGTAATGTACTTGAATCCCTATGTGTGCTTGGATTGCACGGTTGGTGAACATTATTGTGATCATGGTTGAAAACGATAATGTGATTTACACAAGTACTGAAATGTGGTTAGGAGGTATCTATCTACTACTATACAGGCTAACTATAAGAAAAGTAAATTGTTGATTTACTTTATTAACATGACTTTCTACCTTTTATTTTATCGCTGAATTATTAAGTATGTTGTACTTTAAAATTGACTCATAACTAGCCTTCAATCTGCTAACGTATTTCATCACACTTATAATGTTTACGTCTTAAATCATTTCTTTATACACTCATCATTTAATTTTATTATCGCTATTAAATACAAGTACAAATTACATAAGCTCATTAAATTTGTATTGGTGGAAAAGATGTTGCCGTATTAAAGACTTGTCGTGTTATATGTTGGTTGGTATAACTAGCTTGGTTAACACGCAACGTTATAAGAAATGAAATGCATGAACACAAATAATTCTATCTGTCCTTCTTATTTATGTACGGCTTCCATCAAAATCATGGCTGCAGAAGGCTGATGACTGATGTTTAAATACACTCAAAGATGTTAAAAATTCTCCAAGACCAGTAACTCAATGAATGAGGTTCTTTTGTGGCCATACTACTCTGCAGTGTTTTGTAATCTTTCATCTCTAAAGTTTATAGCAATTATGTTGACTGTTGATGTGATGTATCAACATGCATCATGCCTAACAGACTGAATCAATTTATGTAATGTGTGTATAATGTCAAAAATTATTTATCTTGAATCAAGCAGGTCACATCAAATCAAATCATCATCATCATGCTAGTACAATCTTAGTAATGAATTTGATTTGCATTTGATTGCATCGCAATAGCATATAGCTAAGCCAACCCAGTCAGTTCAGTAAGCTGACACTTGATATCCTTGTGTCACCTCTTCAACTTATTAGCACACCATCATACGACCGCATCTCACTATGAAATCTTGACTTGAAATCAAATATGTTGTTTCTGTTGCACTTTTTTCGCTAGTTGTAGTAATCGTACTTTATGTACCTTGGCGTTTCTGTAAATCAAGTCTTATGAAAATAAGGTATGGCTTGGGCAGCTAACGACGATTACACTTAAATTTCCATAAGTCTAATATTTATGTGGGTGCTTGATATTATCAACAGGAGAGGTAAAAAATGGTACATCAACCGACGAAACGTGTGTTACTTGTCAGCATATTTCAACGAGTGGATAGATTATTGGATTAATTTGATATTTGAGATCTGAACCTGACTTGACAATGACAACCCATCGGACAAGTATTATAAATTATAAAGTATGCAGATGTGGAGCCAAACATACATTTCATCTCATGGCAGGCTAGGTTTTTAACAGACAGAAGATTTTAGATCATTTTATTTATGCCTTGGTGGTTCATTACTTATGTAAATACATTTATTTGAAGTGATGGAATTGTGGATAGCAGAATGGACCCGCTGGTTCAGTTGGAAGGAATAATGGATGGCTTGGTCTAGTTCGTATTTTACTTTAATGGCATTTCCAAATGATGTACTTCAGCAACCATGCTTTATTCAAGCCCACCCATATTTATTTATTGATTATTGAAGCCTTTAAACATAATATCACCCTCTTTAGAAATCATGTTAGATGAGATTGTAACAATAGGAATTTGATTGACAAAAATTGGCAATTATTTGATAGTCAATTTAAATTAACATTCACTCAACACATTAAGTTCCTAAGTGTAGTGAAGCAGCAGTGATGTGATGACTGTCGGTTGGTGATTACTTGCAATGACAGCAATTTGTGAGTTCTGAGAAACAATTTAGAGCGAATTCGAGCTGTCTGCCATTTCGAGTTTATCGATGCATTTTGTGCAATTTGAGTTGATGTGTGTGATGTAAGTGTTGTGTTTGGGAGTGATTATGGAGACACGAGTTAAGTTGAGGTTGCGAATATTGATTAGATAGGACTATAAGGGCGAGGTGCATTTAACATGTTTAATTTAATAACGCATTACAACTCTGTCATAAACTGACAATTAGATTGTACCACCATCCAACCGAGATAAGGTGACAGTGGATTTGGTGATAAAGTTAATTAACACCAACACGATTGCTCGTCAAACATATCCTAAGAGGTTTGTTTTTTTGTGGAAAATTTTGTGTCATAAAACGTGGTAAAGTATGCCATGCTATATTTTCGGCTTAGATAAAATATGATTATATACAATGTAATGTTTGCTATGAAACTTACACTACAGTATACGCTTAACTGAACGTCGCATCTGAGCATCAACATCAATCATAAAACTCAATTACGTTTACTACACATAATTACTCGTAAGCCAGCTTTTGTAGTATTGCAAGCAGCCTTCACGTTTTCCCCAAAAAAATGTAATGGTCGTTCCAAATTCCAAAATCCCAAATTCCATCTAAAATTACCACCGTAACGCAGCATATTAGAATACCGTGTCGTAATGATGTAGAGTAATGTGCAAAATGTAATAGAATCTGGCATACCATAACTAAACTGGCCATCGGCAGCAGATTGTATGTTTATATTGCTTGAGGTGCCTTCGCATTGCAAACTCCATTAAACTTGGAAATTAATTTTCTTCTCATCCAAATACACGCACTATCTACTTTTACAACTCGGTGGTTTTTCTGCTCATCAAATATCCATGTACTGTATACTAAAAGAGTTGTCGATACACGATATCAGAATATGTATAACAACAAAAAAGTCTCGATAACTCCGCAGCAGCAGCCTCCAAGTAGTGTCTATTAGTAAAAGTTCCATTTTAGACTACAACTTAGCGAGTCATAACTCTGCTTAATGTTCGTAATGCAACATTTTCAGAGTAAAAAATTGTAATGAGGTGGCATGATGTATAGATGGAATCTTATTCTGAAGAGTAGTGTAAAATTTCTTTTGTGGTTGTGGTATGGCATATAGCAGGATTCCATTTGGTTGGATGCTGTCATTTTAGTTTGGGTTGGTCGTGTATCTTGTACTATTCTTACCAACATTAATGCAACACAACCTCTTTCCAACGAAACGACGGCCGACCGACCACGATGTGCTGTATTGAATCGGATGATATTATTTTTATCGTACTCTGTTCAAATCAAGTCTTAACGTTTATAGATGAGAGTTAGAACATTCACTCAAAAGTCAAGATATACGGCTGGGTTAAAACTTCTGTTAAGTGTTGCATTATTATTACACCACAACCACGCCAAACCAAGCCAACCATTTGAGGGACTGATTGGTCTTGCTTTGCTTACATGCATTTGCTTTATAAGTGAAGTAGTTTTATGTGTGTGTGTGTGTCTACTCACGGCATTTACCCAGTGTTCGTATTTTCCATACGTATAATCCTAAGACAGGAGCAGAATTAGAAGACGGCTGTTATTCTAGGTTCAGTTTTATAAGCCAACCCGTTAAGATATGCATAATGTTGCTCACTTTAAAAACAGTTCAGCAAACACATACCCAACGAACCAACCAAACAGTGTGGGGAATGGAGATGGATAGTTGTTTGAGCATTTAAGTTGTCAATCGTATCGGCAAATTAAGTGCACAGGGATCAGTAATTTTGGCTATACATGCGTCATCATATCTTCATTAAAATTTTATGTTTTCTCTCCATTGGGTTGTCGCTAACACTGCAAGTCAAGTCAGAAATCTCGTTTACTGTCCAAATATTAAATGTATTTCGTTGCATGCAAAGGTCTAGTATTGAATGGGAATGAGAGTTGTCTTTGAGTCTGTTTAATCACATTTCCGTCCACATACCAATAATCTCCAATCGCAAATGTATATCGAGCTGTAAGTTATGTTTTGAGTGAGTAGCCATATACACATCCCCATTTCGTGTTTACTTGCCTACTTGTTACTTTACTTGGTTTTAGTGGAACTCTGTTGAATTATTGATGCCGGTGAATATTTGATTAATGCATGTCCATGCCACCGTTTCGTAAGGATCTTGCGGGCTAACGAAACACAACCAAAGTTGAATTTTGTGTTCTATATTACTTTACAACATACATGTCAAATAATCTATGACCGACATCCTTTCCAACCAACATTAACTACCACTACTACATACCGATAAAGTGCAGTGTGCTTATATAAGTCATGACAAACTTAATGAAACATTTCCCCAATATTGATTAAAATCGATTTGTTTCATGGAATTATATTTGCAAAAACAGGAAATCGATTTCGAAATGTTTCTGTTAAACAAAGGATAGTATAGACGATCATATGTAATAGCAATCACCTATTCTATTTCGATTGCTCTAGAAAACACAATGTTGCAAAGTTCTGAAAGTTCACAAGCTCAGCAGTCGTTAATTTATAGTTACGATATACGATTGGTATTTCACAAACATTTTACAATTGTTGTAGTACTTGCATCGTCTCTGTCTCTGGACAAAGGTTTAGCTTGGCTGTTATTAACAAAGGTTGGATATTTGGAATCGAAGTCGTATACATGCAAACATTAAAATAAATGCAGGTACCATTATTACTTTTATTGTTGATTGTTATTATAATAATAGCTGTTAGTTATTTAGGCATTAAATCGCTATTGTAATGTTCAACAAGCACAGCCACGAATTGCAGTTCAGTAAAGTTCAGTCGTGAATCATGAGAGCGCGATGTAATTTTACGATCTAATAATAATGGTACCTGAGATGCATGCACTTCATTCACTCACTTGTACACTCATGACCATCACCTTCTTCCGCTGCTGGGAGTAAAGTTGCCAATAAAATTCCAAGTTGATTTTTACTACAAACATCTATAGTTAGTAGTAGTAGTACTATTATTTATTTACAACATTGAATTTATATGTATGGAATGAGGTAGTGTGGCATGGAATAGTAGTATGACATGACATGGTCATCACTGCAAAGATACGGATACATACAGAAAGAGAAGATCATCTTGCAAAAAGATGGAACTCGCATCTGTGAAATTCAACTGCTTCATCTTCGTGCTGTAGTTTATTTAACAAAACGCAGCAACCAACAAACCATCATCGCTCTTTCTGAGTGGAAGAACAGTGATTAAGATTAAATGTACAAGAGTTGAGAATTGGACAGACACGCAATACGAAGCATTATAAGCATTGCATTTTTTGCCTGTGGTGCACGGGTTGAAAAGTTTTTCTGAAACGATGATTTTAAAGTTTATCTGCAGTTGTGATCTAACCAATCAAGCAATAATCGAGTTAGCAACCTTTTTCTGACGTTGTACGGTGTGGTTGTTTTTGTTGGTGTGATAAGCACGTGATGACGATTGGAGATCAATACACCAGTACTTTATACAAGAGGACACTATATAGTTATCTAGTTTGGACAGTTTGTTCAGCTTATAAGTTGTGAAATAGCCACTAGCAGGAAATGGGTTTGTAACCAATGTTTGCTTGAATTTTGAGGCATGTAGTAAACCGGTCAATAATAGAATAGCGGAATGGCAGCTCTAAGAGGCAGTTATTATGCAAGTATCCGTTTTTTTTGAATTTGGAATACCTATTATTGTCCATTAGAAGAATTAGTTGTCTTTCTGCGTGTTTGATGGTAGGGTAGTACATAGTAAACACTTAGCGTTTCAGTCAAATTTGGGAATATCGATCCGTCACAGTCACTTTTTATTCAACTCTATAAAATCGTCCACATTGAATGAATTTTCACAAGTCGTACTCAAGTTTCGTTGCACGAAAGTCCTAAATTCAGCATATATCATTTGAATCCAAGTATGTACATAGTCCATTCCTATCTCTGCCATTTTGACTGTGCTCTGCATTCTCTACTCTGGACGAAGTGGACCAATTTATTTTAAGCCAACACGACTTTATTTCCTCTGCTGTTACCCAGCTTATCAGAACCTAAACCACTTAAGTGCGACCAGACATCACATCAAACTTAAAGCTGAGAGCGGATCAGCCCAAACCAGTTGGCCAGAGCCAACGAGTGAACAGCGTAATCAGCTAACGATTATTGTAACGAGTTTCTTTGCGATTTACAACACAGTAAACAAGGAAAATATTTCAATTCGGATTATCAGGTTTGGTTTAAAGCTCGATCATGACTTGATTTTAGATTCACCTTTAAAACCAAAAAATTATGAGTTGTTCTCTTTCGTGCTCGCTTTATGTCGCGGTTATCTTATCGGTATCATATCACGTCATATCATATCGTTGTTTCCACTTTGTGGTGGGCCTGGTGGGTGCCTGGATGGCTGGTCCTGCCTGACTGACTTTTGAGTTTTGACGTGAATCAGTGACAAGAAATGAATCATTTTTTCACAATAGTATAGATTGTACAGAGGCCGACCTGAAAATGGGCATAGGGTGATGGGTCGCTTATATGTACTGTAGGAGAGAGGCAGAAGAAGACTCGAAAACTGCATTGCATGACAGGCAGATGTTTTACGGTGCTTTTAAAAGATTAATTATTGCTGAGTTTTATCAAAATAAAAACCAGTTTGCAGACCAAGCTCTGTTTGCGGCTAATACAATGGTAATTGGTAATTCTGAATATTTATAACTCATAAAAGCCTACACTACTCTGATCTTTGGCTAGTTAATCTCTAGACGATTTATCACGCTACAAATGACTGCTCGTAAACTTTTTAAAAAATCGAGAATTGTTTTGCGCTTTTCATTTGCAATTTTGAATTTATTTCTTTGTTCTTAACAGACATATTGGTATGTGGTATGAATACGAAATGATGGAATAGTTATCAGAAAAACTAACAAACCGCTTTTCTACTCTTCTCATGCAATGTATTATGCAATTACTTGATGACCAACAAACCAAATCAACTCATCGTAATGAGTAGTAGCCAGTATGTTGTAGTTGAATTATAGTGGAAATATCACTCTCTCGAGCTACTCTGTTGAGATTGAATTAACTTAGCATCCCCCGTAGCTTCCTGGCTGAAGGATTCACGACAATGAAGAATCAAAATTGACAAGAATCATCAAAATCAAATTCAAAGTCTGTATCATAAAATTAATTTTTTTACTTGTTTATTAACTTGACTATCAGAGAATAGCGGCATCTTACTACCCCTAGTCCCATCATTGCCTGCTGCTTTACTACTTTTGCTGCAGAGATACTGTAATTGAAATCAAGTAACGAATGCACGAACAACATCAAACAAGCCAGAAAAGAGTCAGTCAGTCAATCCAAAAGTTAATTCCATACAAACATGTATGAATGTGCATGTCTGCAACATTGTAATGCCTCTGAACTGAACTCTGTACTCCCTTCTTTCTCGATAAAGTCTTGAAGTGAAACACTTTAAACTGAAATACAATAAGTAATCTACAAGTAATAAAGTAAAACGGAGTAACATTGAACACAACAGAGTGGAATTAAAGCCGAGCATATAAAATCAAATTCAACTCTAACGAATTCACCAAACAAGACCCGAGTGAGTGAAGAGTAGGCATTAATGTTTTAGAAATTTAATGAACTCACTTCTTGCGTAATGCAGTTGCCAGATGAAATGCCAAAAGAGTCGTCGAATCGTGTTCACTTTTCATGTTGGCAGTACTAGTCAACTGAACTGCAAAGATTGGATGAGTCTCCTCTCTCGATTCAGAATTCTAAACGCTCATGTCGATAATCGATTCGTGCATGACTAGATTTGATTTTACTACGACAGAACCAACAACTAAATATGCTAGATGCTTTGCTGAACAGACTGGAAAAGGCAAACAAGACGATTTAATGTGTTCAAGTCATCAAATGTAAGTGGTACAGAAGAGCAAGGAAAACTTTGGAATCTCATTTGCCGGCATTATATGTAAGACTCTTGGGTGTATGTGAAGGAAAGTTGTTGCAGAGTAATGTAATTGCAGATTGGGCAGGGTGAGTTTTGCTAACAAGTTGTTTGATCAAGATTTATAGACAAGAATATCGTGGTTGTCAACAAAGACAATGTAATGGTTGTTTAAGGTATAATCTAACACCGAACCAATTAAACTCTTTCCCATCTTGAAAGCATTTTGAATTAAATCACGAAAGACACGCAAGAGAAATTATTTTACAACAGAAGCTGAAGAACTAGTATAATTTTTACAGACAATGAGAATCATTAGTTACACAAGACGTGAAAACAATAATCTTGTGTATTAAAAAACAATACATCGGGATGTTGGCATTTTTTGTCTGCGAATGGAGAATACCTTCGACGATTCGACTTCGAGTTTACATATCACCACCGTTGGGTTTGATTGATCCCTTGCTTTAGAAGGTTATTTATGTGTTCTGTCGTTTTTAGCTGAAGCTTATTGGCGAATGTGCTCTCAGTTTTCAAATAAGGGCCCAAAACTGGAGATCAAAACAAAATCCAATTCTATCCTTCATCCATGTCATGCCTTACTAACACAAAGCCTCTTTGGAGAGATCCATTCACATGAATGATGCTAACAAACCACGGAAGAATATACCCGTATGGAATGGAATAGACGTTGATAATTCTGGATCGGATGGGGCTGGCTGGCTGGGCGTCTATCTCGTCTACTTGCGCCATATGATAATATGCTGGTTGGTTGTTTTGTGTTATGCTGCTGAAATAGGATTTATAAATGAGAAGACTGCTGAGTTGAGTTAGAAAGCTCTGGTTGAATGTTAGCCCCCCGCATTGAAAGAGCTGGGTATTATCTGCATTCACTCTTCTTCTGCCAGTCTGGTTTAGTTTGGAATCCAGAATTTGAGAGAGAGAGAGAATCATAGAGAATTCGACATGAAAGGAACAATGTCCTTATAGACATCATGCACATTCGCATCGGTGTGCATAGTGTCAGAGCTGAGCACATAAGTAAGCGCGTTTAGTTGGGACGGAATAGCAGTACGGGAATGGGATTGGCATGGCTAAACGGAGCTAGGCCTTGCCTTAAGAAGAAAGGGAACGGATTCGATCGATCCGAATTGAAATATGCAGATCGGGTGTTTCCATTCTATTGCAACCTTATGCAAAGCAAAGCAGTAGCAAGCAAAGGCACTGTAATAGTGGAAGTTGTAGTAGAAATAGTGCTAGATCGATAGCCCAAAGGCAAAGGCTTAGTTCCGTCTTCTTGGTTGCTGGTTGCCCTGGCCTATTCCCAGGCCAGGGTAAGTAAGTACCTAAAAGTAAGTAGGCTTAGTTGGAAGGAATTTGGATCCGAGGACATCCTCACTACTGCTCTTCAACTGCCGCTACTACCATTGCATTGAATACTACCAGGTTTGGTAGTAGAATAAAAATTGAAAAATCGTCCTTCATTTCATTTCCCTGCGGTCGCGCTGAATCCACGACTTAAATTATCAGAGTTGACACTTTTGACGGGGAGTTATTGAATGCTTCTCCTCGGAACAGGCTTTGTTACCTTCTCTCCACATTTTATAACCTACATCACTCTCGTCCGTCACTCATCTCCGCCACCATTATTCCTTATACCCAGTTCAGCTAGCCCAGTATTTGCTCGCCATACAATCCAAATACCGATATGTTGGAAGCTGTCAAGTGTTATTAACAAAGTAAGCTCCGATGTAGATCCATCCATCCAGGATGTGAATAGTGTGGTAGATGAAGAAAGAGCCATACATTTGAGTGTAGTGGTATCATCTTGTCTTCATCCAGGGTTTATGGATCTTGTGATTCCGCTGATGAGGATGACTCCAGAAACTCTTAGAAAGATGTAAGATAACATCCCAACCCATTGCTTAGACTATACTAAATGGTAAGATCTTATTAGGGCTCAAAGTGAAGGACTTTACAATGGATTGCATCGCAGGTAGACGCTCGTTTTCAGTGAGTTCGTGACTCTGGGTTTGTTGGTTGTATTGCCTGGACCCTCATTACTTATTGTCTCTTCCACCAATGGTTCAAAATGTGAAAAAGAATTAGTAATAGGATTTTAAAAGTCAGAGACTGAGCTAAACATGGATCGTTAGGTCGCTTGGGGGAAATTTTGGTGCAGTTTCTTATCATCTTATCACGGTTATTACATTTACCTCTCTGAATTTCATGTTGATGCCGTGTTGGGTAAAAGGAGTTCAAGGTTTTAATAGCAGGTAGAGGTAGTAGCCCTAGGTAAAAAAAGAACTAACTGGCTGGTTGTACAATACTGCTTGCTATATGGCTACCGGTTGAAACTAAGAGTAGTAAATGTCAGGAGATTTTACACACAGCACACTACACACCAATGGCTAGTGGCTAATTTAATATTACATGAAGCAAGGATGTGCATCTACTAAAATATTTGTGATGATGGGCTCTTCTAAAGCGGTGCATTTTGGATGCACTAGACCTGATGGTTGTGAATTAACACTTAACCAGTCTAGAAGTCATGGATAAAAGAAAATTTGAAACCCTCAAAATTGCAGTTTGTTAATAGCTACCAATAACTGGAAATGTATTGCTCTCGTCACGTTAATGTAATAGAAATTTGAGTCTGAAAGATGATACTCTATTAAAGGACGATATAATTTAACTGGTGTGTAAAATTTCACAAGTACTTCAATTTTTAAATGAGCAATTGGCTAAAGTTTAGAATCCATCATTCGGTTATTTGATAACTTGCCATTCTTTTGATGTTTAACAATGTTGTATTTTGGAATGATTTTGGAGTAGATTCTGTTGGCATTATAGTTGCGTTTGAAACTCTCCAGCATAAGTCCAATCAACGAGAAAACAAGGGAGAAACTGGAACATTAGCACCCGAGAAAGACCCAAGGCTGCCATTTGAATTCAGGAGTTGGAGAATCGTTAACTTCTCACAATAATTTAAGACAAGTACCTATTTACACAGGGTTATTAAATGTCAACCGAAGGACGCGATCTCCACCAGAATTGTGTTATGGTCATGATGCTGCTTCTGCTGGTGGAAGCATTTTATTACGGGCTGCTCAGCCAGGGACCAATTGCGAATTTGATACGTGGCTTCATATATACTTAATGTGACATGAGTTCAAGTAGTGCCAACTTCCTGCATTCTGCATTAAAGAAGATTTTGTAAGCTTTCCGCATACGATATTATTGGATACTCTCGCTTATGTTACTCACGTCTCGAATGCATGAAATGAATGCAATCCCCAAGTTGTAAAGCTACGACTAAACTTGGTTAATATTGTATTGGATAAAATTGGAATGGCTATATGCAGTGCCGGCTTCGTAAGTTTTGTTTACAGTTTATGTTGTTTAAATAACGCCTTCAATCGCTCGCAGTCGATAACCAGAATGACTAGTTGACCCAAATGATTTGCAATTCCTTTCTTCCAGTCAGCAATTTTAATGAATGTGACGCGAGTTTAAGTGGAGGAATGTCATTTTTTGGAGTACAACATTCTGAATTGCAGAATTTGTGTGTACGTACGTAGACATCACAAAAGTGGCTGTAGTAAACATTATTAGAGAATTAGCTTCATTTCAAAATTATCTTGCAGCCTTAATTAATGTTGATGAGGGGCCATCGTAGAATGACTGTTATAAAAGTTATCTCTATACGCAATAATAATCCATGGCTCTAACAAACCAAACAGAACAAGAACAAACCGACCATCCATCTACTTCGAAATTATTTTATTACAGCAAGTTTGGCAGTTAAACTCCAAGTTTGAGAGAAAATGGTACCGTCGGTGGGTCGGTCGGGCAACCTGATCAACAACGAAAAGTCATCACATCACTTTAAATGATGATAAAGACCGGCTGTATATTTTATAGCAGGGCCAAGTTTAACTGACTCGTTATGATTAAAGGAGACGAGAGCGGATGATGATAGGGAATGGCGCAGTAGTGGCCATTTACATACGTAGAGAGAGAGAAGATTTGAAGTTTGAAACTAATGAACAAGCAGAGCTTTCATTTTATTCAAGGATGTAAGCTTTAGCGTTGCTTGCACTTCAGAAGAGCTAAAACCCATTTATTTTGCAGTTTGGTTTACTTGGTGTTATTTAATTTAGCATTGGAGGACTTGAACCTATCCGAGATTTGAGCTGTCTTCTTTTTCTGTCCTCCCTTTCCACTCTTTGATCTGCCCCGGTTGTCGTAAATTGAAAATAAAAGGCTATAATAATAATCACAGTCAAAAAATATTTCACGTTCTTTATAGAAAATTTTTCACAAAGGGAAAGTCATCATCATCATCGTCTTAGTCAAAAACTCGATGCCATAATGCCATCATCATGCATCCATTTTGGATGGGTAGAGAGAGAGAGATGAGATGAAGAGTTTGTGCTATGCTGTTATGGTTAGTAGTGGTAGTACTTATGTAGTACAGATAGTGTAGGTTCTCTCGTTTCCTTACTTTCCTTCGCGTCTCATCTCATTTTCTTTCTTAAATTCTTAAGTCGCACTCCCAAGTTCAAAAAGCAATCTCGAGATTAAAGAAGAATGTATTTATACAAACCAGGCCTACGAGGATGATGCGATGAAGTTTTGTTGGTTCGTAAGGATGTAGCAAACTAGCTAGCCGACCTCTCATTATAATGATTTAACGTGGATGTCTCATTCCTTTGAAAATTATTCCCTCACTCATCTCTCTCTACCTTTGTGATACTTATAAGCAAGGAAGTTGATTCTCTCACAGCACAAAACTCAAAGAAGAATAGTGAATAGCTGTTTTGTTATTTTTTGTAGCATTCTAGCGATTGATAAGTCAAAGTCGGGGTTGGTTCAAATCTTTAAAGATGAAATTTAAAGAGTTCGATACGATAGTGATTGGTTTATTTCTAGTTTGTAGCCATTCTTTTCATATCGATTGTCCATGTTGCATTTTATTATGTTGCTTCTTTCTCATTGTTGCGCATGTTTTGAACATAATTTGTTTAGCATTACTAGTACAACTATGATGAGAATTCGGTTTGACAGTGTCATCATATCTGTTTAACTATCTCATAAAATCAGCAGAGATATGTGGTTCATCCTTCCAGGCCATCAGAATGTAACAATGTGCATGCTTTGCAACAAAATCTTCAGATCGATCCTCTATTGAATTGATACCCAGGCTGTATATTGTACATGCATGGTTGGTGGAAGGAATGATGCGCCAGATTACATATCTTCTTGGTCTACTCTGTCGGACGAGAATTTTGGATTAATTGACCCTGAAATGTTATTTTGTATGATACTTGTACCCTATTATTGTGTTGTGCTTTTTAGGACACGATAATGGCCAAATGAGATAATGAGAGGTACATTAATTTTTTAGATGTCATCTTTCTTATGTTACTAAGCTGGTTTGACCCAGCTATACTCGTTCATTTTTTAAGTAAGCCCGGTTTGTTGAGTAGAATTCTATTATACCAGAATCGTATGTTTAAAATGCATCCAAATGTATATCCTGAAGTGGAGAATCTATACCTAATGTATTTCTTGATAATGGCAAGCACTACATTTGCTTGGAGAAGTGGTGAAATAACATGGTATTTAATTTAGGAGGAGATAAAAAATTCACAATTATATCCAATTTTATAATACATAGCAGCAATACAAACAAAAATACAGACTATGAATTTGTATACTTGTTTAGTTTCAATACCATATAACTACATTTTACTTATGATTATACGGTATTGTCCTATGCCCTTAACCTTGCAATATCCTCTGCACAAACCGTCAATTATACTGTAGTCGTATATTCATATCGAATCGTTTGCTCTCGCCCATCCATTCATGCATTCATTCATTGAAAGGATACGCAATCCGTCATTATGAAAATGAGGGTAGCTCATAAAATGTAAAGGGACAATTTTGTTTATGAATATCGAATGTTCTGCATGACTGAGCCCAACCCTTAAATAATGTAATGTAACCCATCTATCTACCATAGTCAATAGTAAATGATATGATTGCTTGCCATAATTTCTTGTGTTCGTTTCATTCTAATAAATGATGAAATAACATTCCATGCTTATTATGGAATGTTACTTGGTTCGCTGTTGTAATTAATATTAGCTAGTGATGATTGTGAGACCTGCCAGGACTGATTCGTCAAGTTGTTGTTTGAGCATAAAGCTGCCGAAGTGTGGCAAAGTAAAATGAGTCAAACAAATGCAGTTTGCTAACTATAGTAAAATGTAAGAGATATGTATAGTTTCATAAGTGATTTACATGCATTCTTGTTGTCGGTAATGGCATGACACCGCATTGAATGAGATAACATGTAGCGTGCAAGTGGATTCGGCACTATGAAAGGTTTGTCTATTCCGCCTGGACAACTTGCGTGGGTAGACGGATGCCTCATTAAAATGGCAATGAAACACCGACATACACCGGTCGATATGAACTTTCTTGCTGGGGGACGTTATACCTGCAAAGGAATTAAATTACATCCGTTGTAAATGCCAGGCCTGAATTCCCTACATTTTTTGTAGTGTCATATATGTACTTTCGCAAATTTCTGTGGTTTAACATTATTATTAGGAAACCAAAATAAAGTAGAGTTCTCGTCATAAAGAAACACACTATGACCAGCGTGGAGCAAAATCATTGAAAGTAAAATTGGTGGTACAAGAAGATGATTGCATGTTTCGCTTACCGGATGCATAAACAAAGTAAGTGGAATTACATGATCGCGAAAAAGTCCTCAAAATAAAGGTTAGTGTATAATAGATATGTTGCTTCCTGATACGGCGAGTGCGTACATTAGCGTACATATCACATTTATGAAGTTTTGCGTTATGAAAGGTAAAAGACTGCCTAAATGGCCCGTCGTATGTATTACGTATCATATTACATATTGTCCAAAATCGGAAGAGGCATGAGAGTATGAGAGTCAACGGTGACATTCTAAATGTAGATAACCCAATAATTTCCTCATTATATACCTAGTTTCGTTAAGATATGAGAACAACAGAGGCCTAAAAAAGGAACCTAAAACCATGTGCATATGTAGTTAGATAATAGTTTCAGGCCAATCGCCAAATAAAACGCTCAAATTTCGGCCCCTCCCACTCGGTCAAATGAAAGTTATAGACCTTGTTAGCAACAACTTGAAAGCCTTAGACCTAAGTCTTCGCTTAGTGAAAACTTCATTTGAACCCGTGTCAAACCGTTTCTGAGAGATGATACCGACAGACGGAGTACGGACAGACATGAATAATCCCATAAAGTGGTTTTCATTCCTTAATAATTTAATTTAGAGACTTGACTCAA
>JAQIWQ010000555.1:0-15513 GCA_034695825.1 Folsomia inoculata
TTTTTCACCGCATTGTCTGGTAAATTGTCCCCGTTAACAGCCGTTCGGAGGACAGATGTAGGAACGGAGAAAAGGTTCTTGCTGCTCAGGGGAGAGTAGTACAACTTGTTAAAGTTGGAATCTTTTGGAGATACAGCTATTCCGTCCACGTTTACACTAAATTGGTAGTCTCCACCTGAAAATTAACAACATAGTAATTAGTTTAGTTGTTCTCTATCCATAAATCCATACATAGGATGTGCTAGTGCTACTGTGAATGAGTATCCAAATAACGAACAATATTTTGGAACGGGAATAGAATATTATACGTAATAATATGTACTAGACTTGAGCTTAGTGCGGAATACAGAAGACAGCACAATTGAAACTGCTATGATAATTGCTTACAAGTATTAATATGCATACTTTTATTAAGCGGTTTGTAAAGGACAAAAGGGCTATACTCTAATGCTACGCTTCCTTGTGGAAAGCAATAAAAAATAAACGCAGATAGATCTCGACTTAGTAAATAACCCAAGATTTACCTAAAATGGTAATGTTGACTGCCTTCGGGTCTGCCACCATTGATGAATGATGAACAAACCAAGACCGATTATCTCCATAATCGTATACTACGATTTTAGAGTCCAAAGCGTCGGTAATGTAAGCGTAACAATCCTCCTTCGATACACAGGCTACGGCGATATCATTCAAAAAGTTTAACGTGGGTGACACCACATCTTTCGGAAACTCGTACTTTCGAATTATTTCCCCAGAAGCCAAATCCACCAGCGCTAATTTCGGGGGGCATTTATCATCCTGGTCTGTCCTGTTGCTGAAGATATGCACCCTTCCTATGTCCACGACCCACATGCGGCCAAACTGATCTATTTCCATGGACTGGACATATTGAAATGCGGTGCAGTTGCCCAACTGGTTCATTTCCTCTGGGAAATAGTAATTTATAAGTAGGTATTATGCATTTTTAGGTAATCTAAGAAAACGGAATTTGAATAGAACCAAACCTGATGGAAAGGAATTCAGCAGAGGACCTTTTCATGTAAAGCAACAAATAGGTAGAACTCAGTAAGTAAAGAATTACTGCATTTTATAAAATGTCGTACCTTTGATTTCCCCCACAGCTCCGATAGTAGAATCTGGGTCAAAATCGACATAAACCAAGGACGCAGGGACACCTGGTCTCCACCGTGGAACGGTCATAAATATTCTGCTATCCTTAACCTTGACCCCAGTAATGACATTGTTTTCTGGGATGAATTCGCCACTAGCCAACATCTTATTTCTGGTCTGTTCGGATGTAAATTTGAAATCCAGTTGTTTCCACCCATACACGACGTTATAGGATGCTAGTGGGTTGGCAGCAAGGGTCCAATTCGCAACGTACAATGCTGCACAAACGCAAATGAACTTCCTTGTGTAAGTCATGTCTAATCTGTAAGACGAAATAGTAGTGAAAATTATTTTACAGTTTGTCTCATTATAATTTGAATTGACAGCTCAACCTGTGTTCTACTCAGCAACGCCAAAGAATGGTACCGAATGGGGAGAAATCGTCAACTGAACTGGAGAAGAACAGGTTTCCTCTTTTGTCTTCATGGGACAGGAAAGTGGTAGGGTGGGTTGGATTAGAGTTGGTGAAGTCAATTACCTGCCTGCTTAACCTGCAAAATAATAATTGACTTCTTTGCATATTGGAAAGACTCAACGCTTATTAGTAGCCGCAAGCAAAACTCTTTTTTACGCTTGCAAATACCTACATGTTTATCAGTTTATCACAGACTTTGCTTGCTGGTTACTGGTTAGTAGTACACATTATATGGTATAACAACTTGGTTAATAAGCTACATATTATGGGGCAGTATTTTTTGCGGACTATCAACCCACGAAGAAACCACGGACATGCAGTGTGATGACCATATCCAAACGCAGTAAATGTCCAGACAGAAAGCTGCATGAAATGAAGGGATTGAACTTTTGTAGAAGTCAATAGTGCATGATGCGTGTATCAACCGTGTGTATTAGTCATACACGGTTTATGTGCTTGTTTTAAAACAAATGATGACATGAATTGAGAATGTTTGAAGGTTGAAGGGCAATGGAGGTGTCGGATGTGACCCTAACCTAACAAGACTAACAACATTGGTAGTAATTGTTGGTTAGGGTCACCTCCGAACAATGAGCAAAACTGGTGTTGCTACAACACTATTGCATCCGGTTTGTTCCAGTTCAGTCCAGTTCAATTTCAGTGTTAACAGATATCGGTTCTTGTGAACTGGTTTACAACCCATAACATTTTGCATACGCACAGTATTTTAAAGAAGGCAGTTTTACTGCAATTAAGTATAAATTAAAGAAAACAATATTTAATGCTTCAACGACTCTCTATATTTTGTCTATATTATGAAATTTAATAGGTGGGTGATAAAGAAGTAGATCAGGGTCAATCTATATAGCTGAGTGCATTACATGACAGAATTAGAAAGTATTAGATTTACGTGCATGTCCGTGAGGGTATTAACTAGACTAAAAGTATGCAAAAGCGGAAGTACTAAGTAGTGGAAATATTCGCATTGTTGTATTCATCTTATCATATTTCTCTTTTTTCTGAAAAACCTGGAGGAAAACAATAAAACCGCATTCGCATCGTATCGTAGAGTCCTGACCACTGCACTTGAAAACGCTTTATCCAATATGAGCTAACAGTTTGCATACATTATTCAAAACAACTATTTGGACACTTTTGATTATACAACGTCAGTATTATAAGGTCGGTCACCAAAGCATTTTGGTCTAACCCCATATATATATGAAATATTATTTGCGCTTATGTTATTACAAATTCACAAAAATATGGGCCTGGTACATTAGGCATAGAAGTTCTGGCAAAAGTCACGAAATGATCGCAAACCATTAAACTAGCACAATAATGTATACCTTGATATTTCTCTCTATTGAACACATTTGCCCTTGTCAGATTGAAACGTGTTGAAGTACTCGAACAATGAATGGCACTGACAATGAAAATGATCAATCATGATGCCCACATAATTTTAATTTAGGATAACTTATCATTGATAAGTCTGCCAACAGATAATTTTTACACCAATGGTTATGCACATTAGAAACAAATCCCGTTTAATTCTTATCTCGAATCCGCCCTTAATTAACAATGGCATTGTCATACGGTTTTAAACTTGCATTTTCAAGCTAAACCTCACTCCATCAGGTCCAAATAATTCGACGGCAAATATGGCTTTCATCGTAAAATTATCCTCGACACTTGCAGTGATCGGATTCGCAGCAATTTTCCAAACATTGCAAGGCCAGAGTGTCTTAACCAGCTGTCGAACACCAGGACACTTGGCAATTACATTCGGTAGGTTTCGGTTAGAGAATCTCTCCCTATCAGTCTTGCAAGTCTGTAAAAATCCACAACCTTCAATTTTCCGTTAGATGATGGCCCCCATCCATCCATCACTCCTCGAGTTTTGGATCTCTTCAACTCATACAACTTGTCCACCACATTTTTCGTGAATGGAGTCGGCAATTGGGAAACCAACATGACACGGTATCGAGAAGCCATTCGCAGAGCATACGATGAGGTGCGACAAATGAAAGACATAAATTATTGGCATCATTACTTGATTATATTATTAGGGACATCAAGTAGGGAGCCATACTTGGTCGCATGCTAATTTGGTTCAAAATAGGACAGAATTGGAAATACGTGTTGAAATGGCTCTAGTAGCAGATTTGGTACGTAACATTACTGGGAAAAACATGACCGTCTTTCGGCCACCCTATGGAGCTTATAATGACCAAGTTGTACGGATTGCAAGGGAGGAATTTGGATATGAAGTGGTCAACTGGAACATTGATACAAACGATTGGGATCACCCTGATGATGCAAGTGCCGGATTTGACGAATATGTTAAAGAAATAGAGTCAGGAAACTCGAGCAGCTATATTGCCCTTCACCACGATTGGACAGGTGCAGCTGTAGAGTTAGCAAATATGACGATTCAATATGTCAGACAAAACAATTTCACAATCGTCACCACTGCACAGTGTATCGGCGTCCCTATGTATGTATAAATAGACACGAACAAGCAACCAAAGATCATTATAACACAATTTAAAATTCAAGACTTAAATCCACACCCATTTACATTTATTCTGAAGTCAATACATTTGAAAATCTAACAGAAGAATTATATCCTCATCATAAAATGAATAAATAACAATGTTTTCAAACGTTATGCCTTGTTTACCAAAATTATGTAAAAAAGTTATACCCAAAGAACCAGAGGATACACAAGAAATAAATAGACAAAAACTGAATCTGACATCTGACCGTAGGAGGATGGCCAAAATATGATTTTGGCGTAACTATCTCTTCTTAAATCCATACTTTTTCCGTTCGTAAAACAAGTCTGTTTTAGAACTACCCAAATTCACAATTTTAGGACATCCGTCTCTCTAAAAAAAATTAACAAATAAATACACTAAAAATTACCCAAATACACATTTTTTTCTAGTTAAAAACTTACATCTTTTTCCTGAATGGTACACTCTTTGCAATAATAGGCATCAGAAACTCCTGGACCTCCACAAATAACACATCGGCCTTGATAAGAGCCGTAGTTGCATTCGTCACAAATCCTGACGAGGGTGCAGGGTTTGACGTACGAGTCGCAGATTACACATTTTCCGTCACACTTCTCACAAAGACGTCCAATAGCTAAAATTCACAAGAAAACAGGATATTATTTAGGAAGGTCGACAGTCGAGTCGAGTTAGTTACTTACCAACTCCAGGTTGCTTACGGCAGAAAATCAAATCTGGATGATGTTTTGCCATCTTTAACTCGATATATTGTCAATATAAAAATATTTTCAAGGGAAGAATTATAGAAATTTTGTAAATTTTGAATTCTGAAAATGCGAATTCGTGAAATACAAATAGCCGGTATGAGAGAAAGAGTAGTATTCAAGCTTACTGCCAACCAAAATATTGCTCAATGCCAAGGCTTGGAGTGGGTGGATGGAATTTTCTCATTTGACTCACCGGGATGGGTGTCTCATCTCAAGTGCAGTTTTTTAGTTGGGTAACTGACAGCTCGTAAAGAACTCTTAAATCATAAATTGCAATTAATGAATTAATTACTCCAAATATTACAGATTGGTAAACTTGAGGTATTGGTTTTGCTAATTCTATTCATGTTCAAGTTCTCAGTTTATACATTTTATTTTAGGGCTGTAATCTCGGAACGGAAGGAATATCAAGACGGAAGAAAAAGGGCAAGAGGCGAGAAGAAAAGAATTGTTGACAAGATGCGAACGTCGGACCCACATCCCCCCACCGGAAAGGTCAGGTTGACAACAACATGGAGGCCAAAGCTGTCGTCGACCATCGTTTTGGTGGTCCTCTCATCATTCTTAGTGGAAGGAGAAGCGGATCGAACTAATGAAAAGATTTACGAACTCATCGAAGGTTCATATCCATGTTTCAGAAAACTTAATGGATCACATCAAGTTGGCTGTGGATGTGGGTGATTTATCCTACGTTATTAAAACATTTCATTTTAAGCTTCAATCTGATGGTATCTTCTCTTCTTTGTAGCTTCTTCATTAAATGGAGATGTGGGAGTGGTTCATCTAGTTGATGATGAAGAATCTCTTGCATGGGTTACCAAGAATGGACCACATAATCCATATGTTGCTCTTATATATCCAAACAATTTGACTCAATGGGTCATGCTTCAATTCAAGCGGTCGGAGAGGGTTGCAGGAGTACTGGTTCTTAATAGTACTGACAAGATCAAGGATATTAAAAACTTTTCTATGGATTTAACGTGCCCTAATCAAGGATTTGGTGAGTTACATTGAAGTTTATTATTATTTTGATTGTAACAATTTGCAGGCTATGACAATTTGTACTATTCTATGTCAGGTTTGTATCGAGATTCGAATAACAGCCATTACTGTGAAAAGTGGAACGATGTTGGAGAAAGCATTCTATGGGAAAGATACGACTTTCCGGTATTCTATGTGCAAAAGGAACAGGAAGCGCAGGCTATTTTGGATTGCTATAATAGCTTTAATCGTCCAGTTGACAAAAATACGGCGAGGGATTGGCCACTTTGCGCTGCTCAACTGAAGGCATTCATGTTGGCTGCGGTGGATACCCCCACTTGTCTCAGAAGAAGTGAAAGGTTCAACCTGGAGCAGCAGAAAGGTGCCGTTTAATTGCTTTTGGAGCTAAGGTACATTTACTTTAATGATTTCATTCCATTATTTCAGATCGGGTTTGTGATCCGATGGGGGATTTGAATCTTTGGGCTTCAGTATTACCCTCAAATCAGTCGGAGCCGTATGGAAGGAATAGGTTAGTTAAGCATAACAAGTTTACCTGTTCTCGTGCAGTTTGCTTCCTGCTAGGCGTGCTTTAATATTCATTGTTGTTCTTAATGTAGTTCCGTTGTGGTAATAAGCGCAAAACTAGACGCGGCATCCATGTTTGAAGGGCTTGCTCGCGGCGCGGACAGCGCCGGGACAGGTATCGCTACATTTCTGGCAGTTCTGAAACATCTGTCGGGATTCAAAGATTTGTTGCAAACATCAAACCTTGTACGGAAGCTTGTTTAAACTTTTTGTGACTCAAATGAACATATGTTTTACATTTCGCCTTTCGTAATTAGATCGATAATGTGTATTTTATCCTGTTCCACGGCGAATCTTTTGGATACATCGGATCCAGCAGAATGGTGTACGACATGAAGAAAGGTGACTTTCCTCCGGGGATTAGAAATGGTAAGTAGAATTAGAAAAGTTTATAAGATTTACAATTGCAGTGTTTCATTATGTATTAAACTAATTTTTAATTTGTAGATACCCAAAATACTACTGCCATGCTGAACCTTGAAGATATAAAATACTATATTGAAATTGGACAAGTTGGACTTACAAACAATGCAAGCCCTTATTTCATTCATACTACGGATAGTAGTTTGACAGTCGAATTAAGCGATAAATTGACGAAGATGGGAAAACAGAATAAGTTAATTTTAAAACTAGCCAACAAAGGAATGGGGTTTCCACCAAGCTCTCTGCAGTCCTTCATAAGCGAGAGACCTTCCATTCCTGGCGTGTTTATTAGCAACCATGAGAAAGAATTCCGCAACAAGTATGGTGTCTTCTATGCTACTTAATTAGATGATTCTATAATATTCCCGTACATTTTAAATAGATTCTATAACAGCCTATTTGACGACGAAGTTCATCTCAAATATGTGCATAACGATTCAAATTCAATTCCCACCGTTAAAGTTGCAGAATTAGCAGCAACCATCGCAAACGCTGTCCTTAGTTTGGCTGGTGTGGACGTTTCTCATCATCATGCTACTCCGGATGTCAAAAATGTATGTTGGATTTTGCTACCGTTGACTTATTTATGTATTATGTGCATGTCCTGACGACTAGATACTTATTTAGGCAGATGATTTACTACATTGTTACATTGAATCTGGGAACTGTGACTTGTTCCAACTAGTTGCTGGAAGTGATAAGATGCAGCCAACGCCAATGGACCTTTATGTTGGAGTAAATCGCCACCATATTTTTGCAACTCAGCTAACCCGATTTTTAATGATGTATTATCAAGGGCTCAATTTAACCACTATTAGAAAAGAAGATGACTGCAAGACGCCTGAAAATTTATTGGTACCCATTATTATGCAAATTATAAGTGTATCCGAATTTTGTAACAATTGTACACACTGTTGTGCCCTTTCAGAATGTAAATTACCGATGGATTAATGGAAGCTGCTTTCAAACGACGGTAAATGTTAGCGACGCTGTGAGTCCTGCATTTGTTATTCACAACTACGATTGGAACAGTGGGCAATATTCAACATGGACAGAAAGTGTATGGCAGCAGTTCTCTGTCAGAATTTTCCTCAAGCCGTCAAGGACACATGAAGTCATCACTCTAGTCTCAGGGATTATAGTCCTTGTCCTCAGTTTTGTGATAGTTGGTTGGATCAGCTCAAAGTCTAACATCATCTTTCCCCCCATGAGGTACATCGGATATATACCCATTTTTCCAAGATAGTTGTAGTAGTCATTCTTTCTATGCTTAATTTTTAATTCTGTAATAGTTGAACAAAGTAAATATATTTCCTAAAAAATTTCAGACCTGCTGGAATGGTGTGCTAGGGATTGCTAGCAAATCAGATAGCCATGGTTAACTTGGACGATACTACAGTACCTCTTTCTCCTTAACTGCAAAAGGTACATGAGTACATGACATCGGGATGACAAAAACTATACCACGAGTTCAACTTGACACGACATTATATGGGAAGTTCTTGATGCTTGAGGGTTGGACCGTTTAGTATGGGACGCTATAGTGGCTACAGACACACCATCAACAAATCCCGTCATCAACGTTGTTTCCAGTAAAAAAAATTTCTCTTGTTTCTGTGATATGTCACTTCCTTCATTCTAACGAGTGATAATAATCATAACCACTGACTGATTAACTTGTATATAACCGAGCCATGGGTATCTGATTTGCGTAATGAAAGTAATATTTGTTCTTATTTATAATATCTTCTTTTAACATTAACTTATTGTTCTTGCTTCGCTTTCGAACTTCGAACATAATTTAAAAATCGTTTCGTAGGGAAAGGTATTTATTTAGAAGGTGATGCGTACTTCCATTTTTTTACTCATACCGATAAATTAAAACTTGGTGAATATTTAATTTATACAGAAATAAAGTTGTATTTATACATTTTCAGCCATAAGTATATTTTATTCCAATCTTTACAGCGCATTGCATAAAGTAGCGAGAAAAATGACGCCTGCCTAGGACCTTTGTTGATTTTAAAGTTTGCATGCATGCACTGTACTGATCGCACGTGTATAATAAGTAGTCTAATAAGAAATTTCAAGAAGCATTAACGCCTAGTACTACATCTAAAAAATATATGAGAGTAACTCTGCAGAAAAGATCGAGTCGTATCGTATACATCATCATCGTAGATTTTTACAGGTTAAAAATGAAGATACGGTTTACGGCTGAGTGAGTATTAGTAAAAGTAGATGTAGTAGAACAAGTTTTTCAATAACCCATAAATGAAAGAACTATTGCATAAGAGTATTCATTCTGTTCCGAGTAGCAGCAATCAAATTATTATCATTCATTGAGATATTGGCAATAGTTTTTATCTAATCTGTGTAAATTAACAGGAACACATCAAGAATGTCGACGTCAAAATATCTTCGTTTTGAAATAACGATACATCACAAACTGTTGATAATTAAGGTAAGGTTTGGTTATAGCTAATTGTACTAAACAATTGCAGTCAATTCAACAAAGGTAGTAAATCAACGCATGTCTGAATTACGTAGCCACATTCGCAGCTTCATTGTTGTGACGAGTCACTATTGTCTATCAAGAGATCATTGCCATCGCCATCATTGCTGCTTTCACCATCCGAGTCTTCTGAGGATTCGTCTGTGGAAGAAAAGTACAATATTGTTAATACGATAAAATAAAACCTAAAAATGTATGGAACAAATATGTATATACCTCCGGGATTAGGGCCACCAGTTCCCGCTTCTGACCCTTCTCCTCCAGACCCAATCGTTGCTAAATTATCTGACCTTCAAAACAAAGTAAGCAGTTTGTCATCAGTATTTTTACTAGTATTTGTAGAGCAGTGTGTTATCATTACCAGTATTTTAGAGCAGGTTTTGAGCCGTTCGTCTTCAACTTCTTTGCCTATATTTCAATTAATATCATAGATTAGGACAACAGAATAGTAGGACCACTGAGATTTATAATAGAAGAAGCGTAGCTAAAATTACTTTCGGCGCAGAAGGTTCAGGATTCGATGCTGGAAAAGGAAAAGTAGATTATTAATTCGCAATTGCTTTTATCCAACAAACCCCACATGAATTTGTTTCTCCCCTTAAATAACATTATGACAGATAGTTTTACTTACCATCCAACATAGGTTGTAGTATTCGACGTCTTGCATTTATAAACCAGTTATTGACTTGGAGTAGTGTTAAGTTTGTTTGACCGGCAATTTGACGCTTTTCATCCTCTGTCGGATACGGATGCTAAAATTGGAATTAAATTCAAATAATTTGTCCGTCAAAAACCCAATTCAATTGATACATTATAACAATTGTTTCATCGAGAAGATTAGCTGTTTGGTCTCTCAGCAGATCAAGTACCGTGTGGTTATAATCATTAACAGAAATACTAAAATGATAAATATGTATCATGTTGAAACAATAATTGATTACCACAATATGCTGGAAGAGCCAGGACCTCATGATGGACGTAGCGTGTTTGGGAAGAACTCCGCGCTTTGGCTTTTTTCTACCAAGGTAATCTTCCTCCTCTTCTCCACTGCTTGGAGAGTTTGGTGCTATACGAATAAAAGTATGGAAAATATTGTACATTCTTTGTCATAATGAATAGAAAGTAAACGCAAATGCTTACTCTGGAGGAATGAATCTTGGGAGTTGGAGGTTGTTGGGCAAGGATTCGAGTTGTTGGCACCGATTTGAGAAAATGTGAGTCCTACATAAAAAAAGAACTCGATTAAAAAATGCAGTATACAGAACAATTTAATACGCAAACAAAGCAAACTCATTAAGACAAGCTAGAAGATTCTTTTTCATTTCCTCAAAATTCTTGAAGTAGTATAGCATGAAGTTCAGTTCGTCGCAAATGGCACCGAGTCGAATACGGAGTCGACATTTTAAGTAAAACGTCATCATGTTTTTTGTCATCACCCGCAGGGGGTAACCTTCTCTAGTGACCACGTTGTAGGTCTTTTCCAAAAGTCTGCGAAACACGTAGAAAGTCTAGAAAGTGTGGTGTCGTTTTCTTTCTTCGCAGCGTCAAGAGTTTTGTTCATCTTAGCTGTTTGCTTTTGCATCGTGGGCCACGATTTGTGATAAGCAGTTTGTTAGATATTTTCAAAACAAAGTTCAAAAAAGTTTGTAGAAAACTGAAATTGTGCAAAGGAGAGAGTGAGCAATCACAAGCAGAAGGATGGCAAGCATGTACAAACAAACAATATTGTTATAACGATCATCAACAAAAGGTGTCAACCTGGTGGAAGAGTGGGACTACTGCTGGAGTGATGACTGCTTTCTGTACTATGTTCGGGGGACGCATTGCAGTTATTCATTAACGTGGGTGGACCTGATGACTGCACCGCTGAAAATGGGAGTCCGACGTGATGAAAAACATTTCCAGTGGTAGAAGGAGACACCGGAGTTTCTCCGTTCGATGAGTAACAAGAGTTGTGAGGACTATTACTGTGCGAGCTGCAATTAAATTCATACAACCTAAAGGAATTTGTTTCAGTTGACGGTATAGTCCAAGTAGCAATCTACCTCGTAAGCATTGCCGTAGATCCGTTATTACTGTTCGAATCATAATAGTCGGATCGCAGTAGGTTCTCACTTTGCATCTTTCCTTTCAGACAAGTAATGTATCTTGTGCAGAAATCCTTACATAGTTCTTGCACTTTGTCCAACTCCAACAAATGAATCCGAAGTACTTGGATCGCTTTTATCATCTGTGAAAAATAAATCCCAATCAAATCTTGAAATTGGACGTAAGAGAGCAGAAAAAGTGATGAGATGATGGCGAGGGACTTACCAGACCGTCGACTTCAGGATCGTTTGCCAAGAACGGTTTCCTGTCTCGCTCCTGATGAAGCACGAACGCCTTTTGGGGAAACGGATCAATATTTCAGTTTCAAAGGACTCCCACTGCGACCCCAACTGCACTCTTGGAACGAAAAAATTACATACCTCGAGATCATGATGAAAACTGTCTGACATGGCACTTTCGGGAGAGGTTTGCGTGGCTTGAAATAAAACAAACAACATTATCACAACGAAACAAGAATAAAGTGCACATATGCAACTTACCAATTTCACATTTTTCAAAAAGTAGGGCCAACAGTGGAAAAAGTGGATGTCTGAAACATAAGAATGCATAATTTTTATATTGCAAATTAAAATGCTCTATTTACATACAGAAAAAATACTAATTTCACATATGCATACTTGTAAACAGCACGTTTATCAGACTCAAACTGGGCCTGGTCATGATAATGCGAATCATGGGGAGGAATGGGTTGAGAAGATAAAGGTCCGTCACTCATCGCCGAAGCTGCAGAATATCCTTGAGTCACCATGTTGTTTCGTTCAGAATCTGAACCCGACCGTTCTTTCATGTTCTTCTAAACGATGGAAATAGAGCATCTAGCGGAAATGAAGGTGTAGACCCATCCCATATCCGTGAAATATTAATTGGACAATTTCATTCGTACTAGTAGAGAAATGAACTGGAAAGCAAAAGAAGCAGAATGTTAGTTTGCACTTCAAAACTCATTTGAAGTATACCCTCTTCCTTCTGTCTTATCAAAGTCGGAAGAGTGAAAGTTTATGAAGGAAATATACTCACTGGTTAATTACACCTAACAGCTAACTACAGCCAACTAAACACATTACGCCAACACTTAGGAATCTCTAATTTCATCAAATCTTGCAACAATCTCTGCATCACAAAGTCACTATGCAGATGCACAGACCAACCATCACATCGAATAACCAAATGCGGTGGATATATAAGAGACAAAAGCAGTCGAGGCCACTCTGTCATTTTCCATTTGCTAAATAGCTTCGTGACAAGCACTGCCCCTACTCGTAATTACATGAGGTCCACTAGTGTCATGGATGATATATTATCTTCAGTGAAAACTTTATGCTGACGAATTTTGATAAACATAATGAATTAAGAAACTTCCAATTTTTATTTAGCAATCCCCCTGCTACTCCTCCAAAAAGAAACTGAAATGACAAAATGTGAAAGGAAAAAGGATGACATTGGACAGCGGTAGTCGTTAGACTGTCGCTCGACAATACGAAGATCGAGTCTGGGGACACTTGATGGGACTCAGAAGTGTTCTGAAGTCAAAAACTGAGAGATTGAGGAGATTACATAATAAAGGGGAGCTCCGGGCACTCCACCCTCAGGACCCATTCAATCCTCAGAAACGTGATCAACGCCATAAACTGCCTACTCAACGAGAGAAGGAAACACATCCATCCCGTTTTCTTGTTCTCCTTCAGCTTCATTTTCCCCGAAACTAAAAGGACACGCTAGAAGCAGGAACTGCATTCGTATATTGTTTAAAATACAATCTACTTTTACACGAATGAATTTTGCAATGCTGTCATAAGGTCGCAGTTTCCAATTAAGTTGGGCACCACACCACGTCATTTTTGTATCATTTTCAGAACAGAGAAAAGTGTAACCCGTAACCAGAAATGTCAATCATATCCTTCTTCCTCTATCCAATGCTTCTTGTTAGAAAACCCGCAGTGAAAAGAAGAGAGAAAGCAACTTGTGAAATGTCATCATCATAGATAATCCTTATCTTGCCTTTCTATTACACTCTTAACCAGACTAGCTTCCACTTGAAGTAATTATGAGCAATCAACTCATTACGGCAAGTCTAGAAGTAAAGACTGAGGGTGCCCCTAAATTCACTGCGCCCAGATAATTAGAATCGTATCAAAGAAACGGCACCCCAACTTTAAAAAAATGAAAATGACAGTCATTTGAATGCAAGATTACACCCGTTGAATGGCAAGCGTTTGAAGAGAGATTAGACTGGTAGGGGACACAGTGAAATTGGGATGGATGGATTTGCGGAGGCTAGGAACATAAAATAAAGTGGAGATTAGACTCAAGTTTGAAAATGGACTTTGTTTGGAATTGAGAGTGAAAGTTGTCCCATTGGATAAATCCCATGTTCTCATCTCTACACAAGAAAGAATGGAAGGTGATATCAACCGCGTTTGCAGTCCTCCACATTTTAAAATAGCAGCATGCCACGAAATGTCGAGAATTCAGCCTTCCAAAGTTGCATCTTAAAAATTTAAAGATTTTAAAAAGTTTAAATGAAATCTCAACTTTCCAGTTTTCAGTGAAAATAATAAGTTGAGCACATTTAATTTTAATGAAATATAACCATCTGCAATGGAAACGTTCTGTTTTCTAGTATAAAATAAAAATGGTACAACGGTACAAAAGAGATACTACATAAAATGACGTGCTCGCTCATAACAAAGGAATAATAGGAAGAAAAGGGATCTATTGGTAAGATCTGGTAGGAAGGAAGGACGGATGAAAGGTTTAAAGTGCCAATAGAGTTTAATAGGAAAGCGGACTGGGGACAAAATGCCATCATTTGCTGCCACTGCCATTGAGTAGAGTGAGTGAAAGGTGTCTTTCCCCACTTGATCAATATCACCATCATCCAGAACAAATCCCAAACCGAATGTAATCTCAATAGTTCGTCGCCATTTCACATTTCACGCTCACAATCTTCCTTTTCTTCATCCATTCATGTATTTTTATCTCGTCACAAACTTTTGAATTTGAACGGGATACTTTCTCCGAAACAAAAGTTGGAGAATAGAAAAGACTCAAATACCATCCTAATTCGCCTTTTGGACTATATGACAAATAGCTTTAAAGATAATGGTAAACAGGACCAAATTCAATAAGAACAACATTTGTATAAAATATGGAGTTTTTATAAAAGTTAATGTAGAGACAATACTACAAAGGACGCATTATCTGTAAATGTTAGTGTTAGTTACACTAAAATACGAAGTGGAGAAATTGAAACGTAATAAAATACAAGAAAAAACAAGAGAAAGTAAAGTGGTAGCAAAGTGTAAAATGTGAAATTTGAGATGGTATTCAATGCCAATTGAACTACTGAAATTGTACTAAACCTTTACTACCCGAGCTACATATGCAACATGTATATGCAAAATGATTCAGGGCTGGCACAACTTCGAAACATTGAATAAAATTCGAACATAACAGTTTTTAAAAACTTATTCTGAGCTTGTCAGAAATAGGTTTTAAGAAATTGCGGTTTGTTAGTGTCACAAGTAGAATAAACGAATTTGATAAATCTTTGTCAGCTTGAAGTTTTTAAGTAGTAAGTCATTCCAAATGACAAAGTGCAGATAATAAATGATTGAACAGCTTCCTATATCTGCCTGCGTTTCATACTACTGCATGTATGTGACTATATTTTGAGATCGAAATTTGATAGTTGAACAATGTTGATGAAGTGTGGTGAACTCTGCCAAAAGAGAAAGTTGAGGATCTCGTGAGATTCAATGAAGGTGCGGAGATGATTTCTACTCTTCTGTCTTTTCCTGGTGCTAGATTTCAGATCGTTATGTTACGTTAGATTTGGATTGGGGCTGCTCTCTCTTGCTTTCACTGTATCCTGCGGTTTCTTTGATCAATCAACACACGTTTACACAATCTGCTCACTCACTCACGTAATCCACCACCAAACTCACATCACATCAACTCCCCTTTGTCTCCTCCAATTATCATCTCAATAAATTACTAAACAACAACCAAGTAAAAGCAAAA
>JAQIWQ010000556.1:0-15507 GCA_034695825.1 Folsomia inoculata
ACAATGTTGGGAGGTCTGTCGTTCTTTTTCTCTTTCCTTTTCTCCCAAAATTGAAGTTTTTTCTTGATCAGTTCTTGTCTCTCGTTATTCTCTGCCGTTGCGATACCATGCCATGCTCGATAAGTGGGGTCGGTCTCTGTTTTATTTCCCTTCAAGAGGTAACACTCCAACGCAATGAACTCCGATGTCATTTTTGTCCTCGTCGAATTTATAGATATACATTTTGACACCCTGAAAGGACATACAAAGTCCGTGATATCCTACATAAATTAAAAATTCATCACTGTCCACTTACGACACTACCCAATCCCTGTTCTTGCTTTTGACTCCAGCTCTTTTTATAGTTTTGTAGCAGCAAGACAACTTTTTTCCAAATGGAAGTTTGCTCTTTGACATTTTCTCCACTTCGAGAACAAGTGTTTCCCCGTCTATGTGAGACCAGTTCTTATAATTATCAGCACAATTTTTCTCCACACGAGCCTCCTTGAGAAACGGCATCACTTCCTCATCCCACGGACTGAGAGCTGGAATATGGCAGTTTGTCGTGTTGATGAGAAGATCAAGGTCCAGAAGTTTGGAAGCGTTGCTGAAATCTGCAAATCATTTTTTATGAGATTATGAACTTACGAATGTGTAATATTGTTTCTGTAAATCATTTACAGTTGGGTTCAATTTTTGGCTTGAACGTTGATTTGATGGTTGTACGCGATGGTAAGGTTGCAGCTTTGTTGTTTTTACTTCCGCGACTTCCCAAATAAATAACCACAACAAGGAGACAAAGCTGCAGGCAGATTAAAATCGACAGGAATTTGTGATTTAATCCCATGTTTCAGCTTGTATTCAAGAAATTTGAAGCTTGAAATGTCCAAAGTAAAAGTTAAACGCTTATTGTTTCATTAGTTTGTTATTCAATTCAAGGATGTTACATTTGTTTACAAGACAATGAAGTTTCTGCCATCATTCAAAATTGGTCGGATTTTGGATAATGGATAATCACTATGGATATTCATTATTTGAATATATGCAGAATATCCGCAATTGCACTTGCACCCCACGATTAGCTGACACCTTTTGTATCATAGTTACCGTCGCACAAGTGTAATAGTAAGTGTAATAGTGTCAAGGAATATTGCTTGCACCCCTTGTTCGGTTGTGTTTGTGCCGTAATTTTATGTATTTCATAATATAATAATTTTAACCTAAGGAAATATATTGAGCAAAAAGAATATATACCTCCTCGGTAACTGAAGACTATTACTACCTAGTTGGGGGCATGCGGGAAGAAATTCTCAGACAACGACTAGGTCATTGTCGGATACATAGTTCTTACCGAAGTTGATGATTCGGTGTACCGTGGAGAAAGCATTCGTTTGAGGTTCATAACACTAAACAATTTTTCGCAATAAGGAAACAGCTCGACTTCAAGATCTTCATTTTGGAACTGCGAAAATCATAATTTGAAATTGCGAATCTATGATGCCCAAACCTACTGCTTCGTTATGGGAAGTGATGAGTGTGAATGATGATAAAGTTTGGGAGAAAGCCAAGAAACCAAATTATGCACATACATACAAAGAAAACGGGTTTGAAAACTCGTAAATGTGGAGTGGAAACTTACTAATTTGTCAACTTCTTGATTTTTGCATTTGGTTGGGGTTAATAAAAGAAAGTTAAATTAGACGAAACCTAGCTGTGCAACACTTTCTGTGAAATGTACTAAAACTGTCAACTGTCTTAGCGTTTGATATGGAGAGCAGAATTCGTTCGTATTTTAATTTATTAAATTCAAGAAAGTCGTTGACCAGGATTAATTTGTCTAGTATTTCTTTCAAAAACATGTTTGAATTATGCTTACCGAAGTTACCGAAGTTACTTGAATACGGCAATCTATATTAACTATTGATGTTCTACCAATTTCCCTTCATTTGATGTGAAAATTCTTAGAGTTGTTATTAAAAAATGATTTCATCTGTAGATTAAAAGAAATTAATACCTGTCCCTTGATAAAGTAGCCCGAACAAATTGATGATGTCCTGTCACAAGCAATAACCATTTCTGGGCATGGTAATCCTCGAATTATGGATATCATTGTTCATTTCGTAGTCACCAGACAATTGTAAGTTCAAGTAATTTCGACATACTCAATTGCTCCGGCTTTCATGAAATCGCAGAAATCACGTCAATAAATTTCTGATTCAATGCACAAATTTTATAACAACGGTAATTTTTAAAATCTTTTACAAATTCTCAAATATTGAAATAAATAATTAATTTAAATAACTGAAAAGTAAGTACTAGTTCCATATTAAAATCTCTTTTTAGAACTGAAAGTACAAAGAAAATGCACGCGACATAGGAGATTATATACATACTAAATGTCAAATTACTTGGAAATGAGCGATAAGGATATATGTATTTTTGTGTTATGGGTAACAATGGTAACATTCTGTATTTAAAACTGATGTATGTATGTGTTACAAAGGAGTTTATAAAAATAAATGGAAGTCTATAAAAATATGTAAAAGGGTCGATATTTAAAGTATTGCAAATTGTTACAGATGAGGAAAATAATGCAGTTAGTTATTAACATTATAATTTATAACAATATTATACAGGGTAGCCTAAAACTAGTTTCACATAGGATACCTAAAAAAATTATTTTGAAATTATGGCATAGAATCCGATTGCCCGTTCATTGGCGATAAGACATCATAAAAAGTACAACACCACCATTGAATAGAAACCGATTCAAATGGTAATAATATTTATAATACCCACCTAACAAATTGGCTACATCTTTTCATTTTCTGCTTATTTTGGTTTATTAGAATGTTTTCATAAATTCAGCGTAATTTACGTTACACCACACCTGTCCACCTTGAATAACTGCAAGAACTTAAAATATTTTAGAGCTCAGTTATATGAAAGAGAAAAATCTGTAATTTCCGTTTGGTTTCGGCACGATACTCCTAATATGACAGATGCAATAATAGTTATGATCGAGATAACCTGTGTACTAGCTATTAGCCAAGAACAATAGTCTTTTGTAAATGGGATATTGATTCAAAAGTACTGAATAATTGTAACCCCTTTGGTTAGCTCGCAATAAGAGCAATTGACATATAGCAGAGTATTTCAATGTGCAAATTATCGTTTTTGATCAAATCCATAAAGAAACATTGATTAAAGCATTACTCGTTGTGAGGGTAGTTACGAACTGTTGTAGATGTAACCCTTATTCCTAGCAAAAACTTTGGGCAAATTTCCTCTCCTTCCAACTTGTAATGAGAGGAAGTTTGACATTTATTTTTTTGTTTAAGGGTCCACCAACCGAGTACTTGTATCGAGAAGAGCGGTATAGGACTGGCGTAATGCACCAGGAGTCAACTACTGACTTCTGGACTTTAGTTGGCACAGGGCACATCCAAGACATATTGTTCACTGTTTGAATTATGTTCCATTATTTGAGCAATAATTCAATCACAAGATTTTGCTTTACAAATTATCCTTCTTGACGTTTTGATAATTCGAATTTAAATTTGAATTTTATTTCTTCCAGCGTTCCTACCTCATGATAATAAATTACAAATCAGCTTGCCTTAAGTAGACTATAGTTTTATAGTCTTATCTACCATAGGGCATAAAAGACACATTTTCAGGGTTAACCCACTTCCCGTTGGTTCAAACTATTTTGGGTACAGTCTGGTTTGCAGACATAAATTCCCTTCGTGCTCTTGCCATATCAAAGGGTTGATTATCAGAATCAATGTCGTGCTCTGAAATTTGAATTCCATTCTTTGCAGAATATGTTAGATTTCGCTGCTCCATCCCGTTTGGGTCCAAGGGATCCGAACTCGGTTTTCTGTTACGAATTTTGTTCCAAACATCCACCTATACATCAAAACCTGTTAAATTTTGTAAATATCCAAAAATAACCAAAAATATCTTCCACAATTTATAGAATAAATAAAGAAGACGGAAGGGTGTCATTTCTCGACAAAAAGACTGACGAGGCTGATGTCGTGGTGTTAGAAGTTGAGGAGGAACAATACCTAATTGCTGCTGAAGAAGATGACGAGGAGCTCAATGTACTAGGTGAATATCATCTGGAGGAGTCGTATGTGCAACAGGAACGTATTGATTTGACCTCAGATATGGAGGTCGATGATACGGATGACATATCTGAGACTCACTCAGACAAAGACAATGAATGAGATATAAATCAATCTCAGAGTCTGAATTCTTTTTCGGAATCAGAATCTGAATGCAATGACCCAAAAGCCTATAGCTCGGAGTCAGAGTCGGAAAGCGAATCAGAACACGAAGAGATTTGTGTTACCAATTCATGGAAGCCTGGTAGCTTGCTTGATAATCAAGTTCCAGATACGCCGCAAGACAGTGATAAAGAAGATGAAGACAGTGACATGATTCATTAGTCATCAACAAAATTGTGCTTCCGTTTGCTTTAAATAATTCAACCAAAACGTGGGCTTTACTTTCCGAAAGGAAGTCATCCTTTTTTTGAATAACAGTTTGCTTTAATGTGGAGTTTTATTTTACTTTCATAAATAAACTATAGTTCAAGTTTCAAAATAAAATATCTTAGTTGCTTTTACAATACTCAAACAGTATTTTAAAGCTTCATTTATCAATTTCTGCCGGTTTTCTGCATTTACACCATTTTCCCCTTCCAACGTTCCTTTAACATGCAATTTTGAATATGAAAAATTTTTTAACGGCAAAGGTACACTTGGGATTTGTGGGAGGTACACTTCGAAATTTTGGGAAGCTTTTCCAGCCTTGCTTCCAAGACTGATTGGTCTTGTTTCTGAAGGAAAGTCTACAAAGATTTGGCTTAATGCAAGTCCAAAAAGACTTACGATTTAGCCAAATCTTCCTAAGTGCCCTTACACGGACAAATGCCAAGTTACAACTTTCGTAGTGCGTAACACTCACTACTCTTTGAACACGACGTATCGCCGTATATGTTATACGGATATTCCAGTATTGTATAAGTAATGTATAAGTTTTGGTAGACTAAGTATCAGTATTAGCAACAGTAATGCATGGTGAGTATTGGCTTTGCGTTGGGTAATGCAAAGCGAATAGCCACCGGCTATTCTGTACATATAGTTAGTACAAGTATAAAGTAAGCGTATGTTATAACATGGGCAAGGAGCCAGTCGAGTTCTTGTCTTACAGCTCTCAACATATCTCAATTGATATTCGAAGGAAAAATATAAAATTTAACCACTTCTCTTTCACAAGCTTCCACGAACGGCGAAATCAAATAATCCTTGCATAAGCTGTTATAAACAAAATGTATAATACGTTGCCTGAATTTGCAAATACTAAAGTTTCGTCAACTTTCGATTAACGAAATCCTGGAGGAAGTGTTTCCGATATTTATTAAACACGCCGTTAACGACAAGTTCTCGCTTTGCCTTCTGCATCGACATTTTGAAATAGGATAGGATGAAATCATCCTAACCTCGAAGGTAGGAGACCACTTCATAACGACACCCATAATACAAGGTAATTATGTTAATAAAATGTTTGTGCAGATAATAAAACGAAGGAAGGATCACACGTAAAAGGTAAAAATTGGATGTTAACAAAGGACATAAAAAATGATAAAGTTAGAATTCATCCATATGAATTCGAGGAAGATTTATCAATGGTAAATAATATACGTCCAGCTAATGTGTTTTACATTTAAGTTTTATAATTTAATATTTTATATAATAACATTATTTATATAAAACAGAGATGCATTTTTAAAAGTTTGAGACCCTTTCTTTAATTGTATTTAGCTGTTGTTGAATATGAATAAGCAATGCAAACGACATCTTCTAATTGATTCCCAGACATCTGTCTTAATCTGTTGGGTAGAAGTAGTTGAGCGAAATGAGATAGAAATGCGAAAGTATGTGCATTTTTATGTCGTAAACGAATTATGTATAACTAAAACTACTCATTTGAGATTTGTTTATTCCAAACGGAAATACAAACCTTGTAATAGAAACTTTTTTTTAATTGATTAAGTATTACAAATCATCCTGGTCTGATGAAAAAATACGTAGTACTTACAATGGAGAAACAAGTATCTCCAAATTTCTCCGCAGATGGGAATTGTTGGCAGCCAGTTACGGATGGACTGAGCAACAACGTCTTCAACTTCTGCCTAACCATCTTCTATCTTCGACACGTTGTCGCCGTTATATAACCATAAGGTCTAAATCTTTACATAGCATTTAAGATCCAAGATATAGGCATTAGAATAAAAGCTGAGTGATGGTGAGTATTGGCTTTGCATGGGTGATGCAAAGCGAATAGCCACCGGCTATTCGACTTAGTAGTATGGATTAGCTTAGCGTAACGTAGCATAGCGTTAGTTATAGCATGGCCAAGTGGCCAGTTGGATTCTTGTCTCTTCCCTATCAACATCTCGTGTCTCACTTGTGTCTTAATAAATAAATCTACTACCAATTTCCTCTCCCCAAATTATGTGCATTGCCTAGTTATTACATCGCACCCCCAAAGTTCATCTGAAACATAGCCAGGGATAAAGTAAGTATAATTTTTCATTACACTTGGAGGCAGCACCGGGATGCAGCAACTCTCTAATACTACCTTTTTGGACCCAGTAGTAAACCTCTCTGTTAATGCTCTCGATCTTATTGAAGATTCATAAGTTCTGTGGTGGTGGTTCAATAATATGAAGCCAGCCACGAACTAATGCTATGTGGTGGAGTGGGCAGAGGCCAAACCCAACCACTTACACTAGAATGCCAACGATAGTGTCTTTTGTAAGAGTCAAAAGTTTTACACTTTTTTTTTGTTGTTTTGTGGTAGCTGGGCCTGGAATGTCCCAGGCACCTGTTGCTATGAGAACGCTGGAGGACGCTCCAGCCAGCGTCGTCACAGCGGAATTGAATACTTGGCTCTTATTTCTGGAGAAATCAGAATGCGAAATAGGCCAATATATGAAATATATGAAAGAATAAAAAAAATGAAGAGGATGCAATAATGAAAAAAAATGTTCTGGCTGACCTGGGGGACCAAGTTCCCCAAACGAAAAGAAAGCCGTCCGCGGCGATATGGGGGTTGACCGGTGTGGCTGCCTCCAAGTGTATGACCGCATCCACCGCTGTACCGGGCATGGTCAGTTAAACTCTGCCTTTGAACTGGCACAAGTTCAAAAAGCCCATCATTACAGAGATTTACACACAAATTGTCCTGATACATGTCCAGTCCTGTTACGGGCCAGTGCGCGCATGCGGGCCATTCAACCACCCGCAATTTCTTCGTCTACTACAGCCAGGTCAACCAGAGAAGTTTGTGCGGCCACATCCACTTCTCCTGCTCAACCCCCTACGTCGACCTCCCAATCCTCTATTCCATCGGCTTCAGATATAATCAACTCTTTCATCATGGGACCTTCGCCTTTCCGCATCAATCCTCTATTCCATCGGCTTCCGATATAATCAACTCTTTCATCATGGGACCTTCGCCTTTCCGCATCAATCCTCGCGATGAAATCGTAGGGAACCTTCCAGAAATTCCCCCTAGGTCCTTAGAGTCAAATCCCACCTTCTCGAACACTCTACCCATAACGGGGGAAGATCCCTACACCCGCTCCCCGCCTTCTACTCCCACAGTTTATGAAATATCCGATTCCGACACCTCCGATGAAGACACTGCCCCTTCCTTCACTACCTTGTCCGGTGTCCCACGCGCACACACCCGACTTCTCCAGAACCCTGGAGATACACTAGTTCTAGACGGGCAGGAGACGATAGGCGATTACTTCACTCGTTTACGAAGCGAACTGCCATCCACACTGCCATCTACGCCGGCAGGGAACCAAAGCTCGACTTCGACAGCGACTGAACCTTCGCCATCCTCATCCTCAACGACGGTACGTACGACCTTGCTATGTTTTCTACCAACCCATACCCCTCCACTTCGTCCGAGCCCTTTCCGAAATCCGTGAAATTTGACAACAGTTAAGACACTGAGAATTTTAACTCTCCATCCATTAAAATAATAACAACTTTCATTCAAATTCGAGGTTGATACCAAGTACTTGTTAACCGTTTGTCCAAAAATCGACATTACAAATACGATTAGTGATTAAAACAATAAATAATTGGCATAATTGTGTAATCTTATCATTAACTTTTTTGCACCCATCACGTTTGTATTACATGCACATTTCTTCCGAGTTCTCAGCATTCCATACTGTCTATACTTACTGTCTTATACATATAATTTATGAATTTATGAATTTATGCAGCATGAAAATAACCAAAATCTCAATGTGTAGAATTATTGGTAAGTACTACTGTATTCATGATCTAAGCAGTTCTTTCATTAAGTTTATTCAAATTATAGACAATGGTGATGCTCCAACCTTGGTACTTGATCATGCTACCACAACAATGACACAGTAGAGAATGGTAAAGTAATCCCGAAGAATGCTTTTACTTTTTAATGTCTTTATAAATTCACATTGCCCCTACAGGGAAACGTGATGCAAATCCAACTATGAGTCATGGAACAGTGGAAACTGCTAACAATGTGGAATACCAAAACAATAGAAATGGTAAGGAAAACATTACTTTGAGGTAAATGAGATAATCTAAAGTAAGATTTTATTTAAAAAGTTGACTCGTTTTCGCATCAACAGTTCTTTATGCACTTCAAAATTTCCTTCCGCAGACCCACATGAGGGAACACTGGTTTCCGAACCAAAAATTCAAACCACAACGCCATCTTCTGATGGTGACTATCTTGAAGGTAATGTTGACCCATTTGTTGCAACAACATTGTGCATTTTGATCACAATTCTTTACCGGGTGCAAGGTAATTATATCAGCTCCATTTCCACTTTAATCCGCGAACGTGTGGGTAACATATGCTTTCTGTATTTCAGTTGCGACATTTATTTTAAGGAAGAACAATTTCAACACTTCCAACAAAAACATGCTTGTAGTGGAATCCATGAAGGAAATTCCTCTTTGAAATGCTTCCTAAAATGCTTTAAAATACGTCTAAAACTTTACACATTAGACTTTTGGAGAATATGAGATTTTGGGGACAATTGAGATTTCGGGGAAATGTAAGATTTTGGGGTACATTTAAGATTTTTTGTGTTAATTCAAGTGTTTGAAAATTTGGAAAGTTTAGTTTTTGGGGAAACTTGAGAACAAGATTCTTGGGGAAATTTGAGATTCTTGGGGAAGTTGGAGATTTGTAGGCGAAATTTGAGATTTTGGGGGACTTTGAGATTTCGGGGGGAAATTGGAGATTTGTTGTGAACTTTATGATTTTTGGGGAAATTTGAGGCGCCTATCCCTTAAGTTCCAGCCGCCTGACGCCCATCTTCCAGCCGCCTGGCGCCCAACTTCCACATAATGAAATTCTGTTTCTCACTCGTCAACGTCTCCGATCAGCACGGTATTCAATAAATTCTCTCACTCTGAAATTAAATTATCTAGAAACTCCAGGCAGTTAACACCACCATCATTAACCATTGCCATCAACTTGAGAAGGAAGGAAGCCTAAAGGTACCTCTAAAACGGGTAACAAAGCCATTTCACTAATCCAGCCTCTTTCGTTCGCAACATCATCCTTCATTCAATAAAGAATTCCAGATGACGTCCAAGTGAGCTGAGGATTATGGAGAACCTATCTAACACCGGATTCTATGCACTTGAGCGATACAAGCACCTAACAACTCTCCGTTATTGAGTATGTTCCTTGTTTTTGTTTGGATGGCCTGCCTGGTCAAGTTTGTCCACTCTAAACCTCTTCCTGGAAGGATGAACTTCCGTTAAATATTGGTTCTGGTACTAGTATTAAACTTGCGGCACGTCATTGTATAAAAGTGCAAAAACATATCCGAACTTTACTTTAAATCTGTGTTCATCGTAGTTGGAGTTATCTCAAGTCATCCATTAATTTCTTTGTAAGATAATAATAAGCATTGTACGGAGATGAAATAATATAACGTTATAGTCTCAGGAGTGAATGAATCCATATTTATTCATCCATCCATGAAAACATCTAGCTTTACTGTTTCATAATTGTAGATGAGAGATTTGAAACCATTTGGCATCCAGACTCCACGCGGTTAGCATCCAGCATCCAGATGTCCCATTTGGCATCCAGCATCCAGAATGCAGCATCAAGAATCAACCAGGATTGAATTTCTGACTGGGTTAAGGGGGTGTGGGTATGGCGAAACCTCCGTCGGGGGTCCTCGGCTAAGGGTATTAATGCATGTAGATTTTTATGCCATGCAAAACAATGGACACGCATGCTACACCATCTTGGCCTTCAAGGGTGCAGTTAAAAGTTCTGCTATCTTAAGCATGGAAGGATGTGGTGATGGTATAGATGCATGGCATGGAAGGCGTCCCTTATTAGTTTGCAGGGGAAAGGGAAGGATTTGTCTTGTTTTCATTTCATATACCAGTGTTATGCACAATTCCTTGTCACACTTTGACAATAAAAAACAATTTTTGAGAATAAATAAATTAAATTCAGCTTGAAATGGAATTTGGTAAAAAGGAACAGAGTGAAGAATTGAGGTCAGTTTATTCTATTTTTACTTCAATAAATAAACATTATTAAAATAGTAAAAATAGCAATATGGAAAATATTTATACAACTAAATTAAAAAATATTAAAAATAGCTGTATTAAAAATAGTTATACAAATAAATTAATTTGATTTTCATTTAGGGGTCCATATTACACTGCGCCTGGGTCTCCAAACTATGTGGAGAAATTGAAACCGGGCGCAGATGTTATTTATAGACTAAATTGTTCCGACGTTTACAAAAAGTTTGGATGCGTGAATGGGGGATTACGCTGATTCGTCCTAAAAAACGATGGACGTTTGGAATGGGGAATCTCCAAAAAAGTATTTACCGACTAGTACCAATACATAATTGTATGTATGAACGTATTGATGAAAATTGTTCATGGGAGGAGGAAAAGGAAGAGTATAATTTGTTGCAGTCAATGGAGGATTTTATAGACAATTTGTAAGCTGTTTTTACATTTCTTTTACGCTGGCTGTAGCTAAAAAAGAATTTGTTTGTTTTGGGAACGCAATCCAAAAAATCTGGATTACACCCAAAATCTTGAAGGAGTGAACAGGATGGTAAGGGACGCAGTACATCAAAATTTGAAGCTGAAATACTTCACAAACAATCCAACAAGGCCCGAGTTCTTGGGTTTTTTGGAGAGTTATCCGAATCCCCTAGGTCTCATTGCTGAGCGTAAGTTGGAGATGTTTTAAATTGTAATAACTATGTAAAAAATTCTGATTATTTTCAGATGGTGCCGGGATTAGGTACGCTGTCATGCAGGTTGGAGGACGAGGAATGCCTTTCCCAATACATACAGGTTTGTTAAGATTCTAATTATGGGTAGATTATCCTTGTTTCGTTTATTTTGTCTATGTTACTATTAATTCGTTATATTTTCCTAATAAAAGACCCGAATCTTCCAAGCATAAATTGGTCAATTGCTGGAGTAAAGGGATGGATGTTTATTCACCAGTAGGACACGGAGCGTCTCCTCCGTCTGGGAAAATGTGTGCGGGAGGGGGAGAAAGTGTCGCCGCCCCACCCACTAGGGTTTAGCAGTCCCAAGCCCTCTCCTTAAGTTATATCGGTTAGAGAAGACTCCATTTAGTGGGAATGTTTATGTAAGAATAATAGTAATTGAAGAGATGCAAGCATAACTGGGATGATAGGCTGGCATGCCATCAGGCGGTCCACCACCTTGGTTGGATCGCAAGTATTCGTATGCATGTAGTAGAATAGTAGAGTAGAAAATAGATCGTATCTGTTGATGTATCAATCAGTCTGCGTCTGTCTTGTATGTGTAATAAACGCTAAATTTTCTGTGTTCTCTACAAAAATTCTACGAAACCCATCTCATCATCATCATCCGTAAACTCCGGATCTTCCCAAAATATCTGTAAGTACCCAAAAGGAAAACCCCCGGCTACAGAAAGGGAAGCAATCTGAGACATTCTATCAATGTTTCATTAGGAGGAAAATATTGCGTCTATACCACAGATTTGGATGCATGGAAAATTCGCTATACTGTAGTAGGTTAGCATGGCAATAATAAAATATTGTGAAGTTCTTATAATATCGTTATTAATGTTGCAATTTGTATTTGTAGCTGTTCCAGAAGGAGGGTGATTGGATTGCCATTATAGCAAATGTTCTACATGCAACATACAATATGTCTAACTGTTGTATAAATACTTGGAAGTTTTTTTGTTTTGATCAGAATTATTTTCATAAATAATTTTATGCATGTTTTAGCAATGAATTTTATGACACTGGAAGAAGATGATGTGTTATGACATTTCAACAATGTAATATGTATTATCGTATTATTGATATTGTTGATAACATTATTTTAATCGTACTAGATGTGGACAATTTAAGTCAATGCTTTACGATGAGTTGGAGGAAGCAATAAACAATTTCACCGCCAGTGCCTTGCTGCGCCAATTGATATCAAGAAAGACATTATCATCTTCGAAGCGTTCTCCCCATTGGATCAAGACTCTTTGTCTAGTTCTAATAGTTTGGGAAAGTCTATGCTGAATATATGCGCCTTCTGTCAATTGCAATACAAGACAGAAGTTTTTTTGCACACATTCGGGAGGTGCACGAGGCTACTGCAGTAAATAGTCCCAAATGTAACAAACCATTCGAGTCGGAGTCTCGGTTACAAACCCATTTAACTTCTGACCCTAGGGCACGCAAGGGAGGTAGAAAGACCAATAACTGTCGGGGTGATGACATGCCACCTACCACTAACATTGACAGCAAGTTCATTTGCCCAATCTGTAAAATTTATAAAAAGAATGTTAAGCGACACGTTAGGGAAGTGCATCAAAAATCACAAATTTCTTTGTCCTCTCTTTCCAAATCCCCTTCACTAATGTTCTTGTTTTCTTTTTCATCGCTAAGACAAACATTTCTATTTGCATCCGCCTCGTTCCCTATTGTCGCCGTTAAATAGTACTAAGTAACTAGTATTAAAAAGCCGTAATACATGGTGAGTATTGGCTTTGCATTGGGTAATGCAAAGCGAATAGCCACCGGATATTCGCCTTTGTTAGTATGGTATATTAAGTAGGCATAGTTTATAACATGGCCAAGTGGCCAGTTGGATTTTCTTGTCTTGATTCTGTCAACATCTCCTTCACTCGTGTCTTAAATAATAAACCCACTTAAATCTCCACTCCTCAAATTAACAGTGTATCGCATAGTTATTTCATCGTCCACATAAAGTTCACCAGCAACATCGCCAATATATTCACCAGCAACATCGCCAACAAACTAAGTAAAACAGACGATTACATTTGGAGGCAGCCACACCGGCCCACCCCCATATTTCCTTCTCCGCCGCGGACGGCTTTGACTTCGTTAGGGGAACTTGGTCCCCCAGGTCAGCCAGTACCTTATTATAATTGCATACTCCTTACATCCTTTAGTTAATTGGCCTATTTTTCATACCGCTTTAATCAGACAAGTATTCAATTCCGCTGGGTAGACGCTGGCTGGAAGCGTCATCCAGCGTTTCCATAGCAACAGGTGCCTGGGCCATTCCAGGCACAGCACCCAAAGGGCTAAGCATAAAAAAGTGTAAAAGCTTCTACGTCTTCCAGCCACAAAAAATAAAGTGGCTTGAGTTAGTGACGCCAGTGACGTGGCTGGAATGCTTCTTGGCTAGAATGGACTTTATCCGTCCATCTGCCTAATTCATTCACATACATAGGGCATATTACATTAGTCATTGTGGTGGAATAAAGAGACCACTTGTTTCATTCCATTACCCATTGCATTTATTATACTCTCGAATAGAGAGTTAATAGCCGAGTCTTTAGGCTATATTAGAGAGTTCCCTCTCTAATACTTTTAGCAATTTGCCCGGACCACCACAGGAGTTAAGGGACAAATTTCAGTTAGCGACAAAGTTATTTCATCGTTCATATAAAGTTCACCAGCAACATCGCCAATATATTCACCAGCAACATCGCCAGCAAAGTAAGTAAAACAGACGATTACACCTATTTCAACCTCATTGTCCGGAAACGGTACAAATTCATTTTCATTGTATGTTACAAAAAAGCTTTGTCTTAAATTTAAAGGATGACAACCGACTGATGAAGTTTCTATTTTTCTGTCTGCTTATAACTCTAACTTCTTCTCAAGTGGTTTTTGTTGTCATAGCGCCATCTGTCAATAAGTATTTTCTTGGTGTGCTTAGCCATACCCTATATATTTACCTCAGGATGTGTTGCGACACACCGAGGAAATCATCTGGAATATCCCATTCTACATAGAAAGAAATTTAAATTATTCTAATTCGATTCAAGCAAAATACCGTACCTGAAATTGTAGAATAACCAGGCGATCACAATAAAATGATTTAATACAACTAACGTATTATGTGTTTAGCTTAATTAAGAACAATAATACTTCAGCACTTTTTTTTGACATTTCTATAACTTCATCCCTTTTTCAAAATGTTTGGAAACGATAAAATTTACCCAGCCTTTTCCGTCCATGTCTACTGTTATGCTTCCGGTCCGGGGATGTGACTGATAATGGCATGATCTTGCCATCTCAGATTTTATTTGGAACTGGACAAGTCTTTTATTAAAATAAGACACATATTCCATGACTTAGCATCAGTAAACAATACGAGACAACGGGATATTTTGATATTAATTTATAATGGAAGCTCAAAAGCCTTTCTCCGGCTTTTCTCTACGCTTGTTAAGTCTCACTTCGGCTCTTTAACTGCGTCACGAGAATGAGCCGTTAAAGTTTCAAGTTTCACTTTACTGTTGGTAAATGAACTAAACACAAAATTAGGTACAAATATGTACCACGCATTGGTGTAACACAATTTTGCACATTTCTTATTAGTAGGTTAACAAGACCACCACTTCGTGAAATGAGATGACGAATAACGTGAATGAAAATGTAAACTATTCTTTACCAAAAAATAACAATACGCAGCAAGTAAGGAAAGAATATGCCAAAGTGAATGGAATGTGGTCCTATACCACAATTGAGTAATTGGTTACATGCTGGCGCTGCGATGCCATAATTCTCAACCGTACTTTGTTTACTGTTATATAACACCAACTTCTAATAAAATCATTTCAATAATATTAAACCAAAAAAATGCATCGCTTATGCTCTGTTCATTTATTAGATTTTCATAGTTCTATTCATCAACTACATCCGGGTTGATTCTTGATGCTGGATTCTGGATTCTGGATGTCAAATGGGACAAGTGGGTGGATTCTGGATGCCAAATGGGTTCATATATATGATAGAAATTAGATTCCACATTGGCAGATAGTATGATAATAGATACCTATGGCAAAGTTGACGTATGACATATAGCATAAACTTATAACTTATGACGCAAAATTTTATGTCATAAG
>JAQIWQ010000557.1:0-15507 GCA_034695825.1 Folsomia inoculata
GGACCTGCTGCCCTACCTGCCTTGGAGGACCTGCTGCCCTACCTGCCTTGGAGGACCTGCTGCCCTACCTGCCTTGGGTGACCTGCCGCCCTACCTGCCTTGGGGGACCTGCCGCCCTACCTGCCTTGAGGGAGCTGCTGCCCTACCTGCCTTGGAGGACCTGCTGCCCTACCTGCCTTGGAGGACCTGCTGCCCTACCTGCCTTGGGGGACCTGCCGCCCTACCTGCCTTGGGGGACCTGCCGCCCTACCTGCCTTGAGGGAGCTGCTGCCACAACGCCTTGAGGGTCCCACACCGCCCTGGGGAACCAGCCGATGGATGCACCGCATCTACCACCAGCAAGTCCACCACCACCACCGCCACACGACAGCTTGGAGGACTACAACGCCAGGATCTCGTCCTACATGATGCCCGTCACCCCATCGAAGGACGTCGACCCATGGATGGAAGTCGACGACATCCCCTTACCACCACCTCCTCCTCCACCTCCACCTCCACCTCCACCTCCATCTCTACCTCGGCCAAGCAGAAAGTGGATCGATGAAAAGGGCGTAGTTCATCCCCCAAGATTTCTGCAGATTTCCATTCCATCCTCAGAAGATGACGTCTCGGAACCCTTTGGAGCAGCACTCCCTGGCATGGTCGTCCAGCAACCAGCAGCAGCAGCAGCGTCCATGCCCTCTTCCCCGCAAGGTGCTGAAGACCGTCGCTGTAGCGTTCCATACGAAGCCCGCCAGCCGCAGGGACGAGTTTCGTACGGGCCCCGGCTGGGAACGACCCAACCTCCAAAGAGGAAGTGGGACTACCTCCCTGCGACTTCTAAGCCTCCACCAAAGAAGGATGACGAAGCGTCAGGGTCCAAGAAGCCGTCCCACTACGGATCCCGAAGGTTCCGACACCACCGCCACCACCTCGACACCCCATGGCAGAGTTCTCCGTGTATTACCAGGGCTCCACCACCAGCAAGTCTACAGAGGTCTACAGGATGCTGCAGGACCTGGCTAGGGTATACTCCCCTACTGAGACACGCATCAACCTCGTGTGAGGTCTGCTCGGGAAATCCGAAGCATTTTGGGTCGTCTCACCCACGACCTGACCGTCCGCGCCGACGCCGCAGACCGCCAGGAGAAGCAACGACGACGACGACCACCTGCAGCCACAGCCGACGCTCGAGACGCCATCGCCCCAGAACCAGACGCCCGAGACCCCATCGTCCCGGAAGCAGACGCCAGAGACATCATCGCCCCAGAACCGGACGTCCGAGACCCCATCGTCCCGGAAGCAGACGCCCGAGACGTCATCGTCCCGGAAGCAGACGCCCGAGACGTCATCGCCCCAGAACCAGACGCCCGAGATCCCATCGTCCCGGAAGCAGACGCCCGAGACGTCATCGGCCCAGAAGCAGACGCCAAAGATCCCATCGTCCCGGAAGCAGAAGCCCGAGACGTCATCGGCCCAGAAGCAGACACCCGAGACGTCATCGGCCCAGAAGCAGACGCCCGAGACCCCATCGTCCCGGAAGCCCCGGAACCCCAGGGAGACGCTTCTCTCCTTGCCTACGGAGCGGGTCTCTTCATGGATAGGCGCCAAATCCGCCGATTTCGAAGGAAGTTTTTGAAAATTACCACACCTCCTCAAGGATTCCTGATCCGGCTTCTGTTGACCTATCGTCCGGTCCTCAAGGACGTTCCGTGAATTCCACGTGGACGTGGAATTCATAGTCGCACAAATTTTACTTTCCCTTCAATTAACAGATTTGCCATTTAAGGTTTTTAAGGAAGCCTAGCTTAACGAAGCACATGCGGTTACACTCTACCGAACGGCCTTGTGAAATCCACCCAAAAATGACCTATAGAAGATTCCACGGGAAGATCTTATGACGCTGCCACAAGCAACTTCCAAATTGGTGTGAGTGATGAAAAGGTACATACCTTTTACTGCTCCAATATGTCCCTTAACGCTTGACCTACTGTCCCCGCTGACCAAGTAATCTGACACTGTCGAAGCAATCCCACTTACAAACAGCTTAACTCTTTATTCAATCACTCAAGTGTCAAGAATGCAATCGTAGATTTGCTATCAAAGCAGCATTAACTCAACACATGAAGGGCCAAGAATTTCAAGATCTAAACGAGATTTTTCCTAGTATATTCCACATTATTCCTCTAAAGACATAATTCTACCATCTCCAACAAGTTATCGATTGTCCTCACCTTAGAAACTGTCAATTTCTCACTAAATACTGTTGACCTAATGTAATTGGCAATCTACAACCTGTTTGCTCCTTATTTGCTAAAAATTGTTCGTTTCAATTAGTATGTATTATTGTGGATACGATACGCATTACAATTAGTTACCTCATAGTCTAATGCATTTTATAGTATTTATTATCCCTTCTCAGACGGCATGTTTTTTGTTTGTTTGTTTTGTTTGTTTGTTAGCATATTGTTACTTTTGCTAGCGGTATGGGGCTATGACATACCAATCCAGATTTTATCCAATATTTTGCAAAATATTCCTCACCTTTAGTTCTTTTGGTCAACTGAACTCATCAAGCTTGGACATGTTCCAAAAGACCATCATTATTTGTCAGTGTTTAGAAATAGCAAAGCATAAAGTGTAAGGTCAACCAGGTCAACCTTTTCTTTTTTTAAATAAAATTTCATGTTTTTTTAAAACAATGGAAACTTTTTGCAAAGTTTTGCGCTGTATGCCAACTTCACGTTTTTTGAACGCTGTACGCCAAGTTCACGCCTTTGTACGCGTACGCTAGGTTCACGTACGTTGTACGCTAACTTGCACCCACCCAAAACACATGTTTCTTGCTTTTCTTTTTCCTCTCCAAATATTTTGGCATAAATTTATCTCCATAGCTATTGATAAACACTATAAACAGGTAAGAAGGACAGATTTTAGTATTTTAAGTTTATATTGATTGAAACCTAATTTAATTGATTTAATTATTTATACAAATAGTTTGTTATTGGAATATTTTGGGTTGGAATTGATTGATATTTTAATTGTATATAGGAGAGAAAATGTCCCCATTTGACGAAAACTGCCTCATCTGTTTCAAGGATGTCAATCCCGAGGAGGGCGTGGATGAAGAAGAAAGGGTCACAGGAGGAGAAGAAATTCGACCTTCGACATTGTTCCAGTTGGTTCAACATCCAAAGGGTGTGGGGTCACCTGTACATGAGAATATTATTCAACAACATGAGAGGGAGGGGACTTGTGCTCTTTGTCATAAATGTGCAGCCTTGTCAAAGGATTTGGCAGCAGTTGGGGGTCAGATTATTGCACTCCAGGCCATATTCGGGGAGATGGTGGGCATTATCAGGGGAAGAATTGTAGAGTCGGATGGAGAAATAAGGTCCAAATTATCCCAGGTTGATGGTCTGGATGGATTGTTGGCTATACGTCAATCTCTCCTTATTTTGTCAGGTTGGTTAGCTATGAAATATCTAAACTTTGTGGCTGTGACCTTGTTCATTTGTTTCCTTTTAGATGATAAAATTGATGATAAAGTCAAAATGGAGGAGGAAGCTGCGTATGATGATGATCATTTGTTGGATGTATTTCAATCCCATCCAGATAAAGAATTTAAAGAGGAAGAAGATGATAGGGAAACGGATTCGGAATGTTCTTTTTTTATAAGTCCAGAAATGGATTATAGGTAAATTGTGTTAAATATGGCTAATGAATTCCACCAATTTAGTCATCCCCTTGTTTTGAAGGATACCCAAATTAACCGAACAAGAAGTGGAAAAAGTAACATCACAAAGGAATCGAGGCAGTGCTCTAAAGACACAAGTTGGATTAAAGCAAAGCGTGATTAAAAGAATTTCTTCTTTTGATTCTTCATCATCAAGCTCAGAAATGGACGATGAGGGACCAGAATATGACCCTCTTCAAATCGATGATGAACATGAGACGATGGAAGGAAAGGGGGATGAAAATATTGAATCATTTAAATGCCACATTTGTGGCCTTACTATCTGTGACTCGAAGACGCTCTTGGATAACCACCTATTGCAAATGCACAGCTATAAATTTAAATCAAAAACTTACAAAAGACTCACGGCACACCATGAACCTTACACAACAGAGCAAATCAATTTAGGACAAAGTACAGACGTCGTAAACGAAACACTTCCAGGAGTGTGCGATTCACGATTTCGAGAAGCATCTGAACCACCCGAACCCCAACCTACGCCTACTCGTACAAAGGGGTTCCCATCTAAGCAACGTTTCAAAGACAGACTTGCTCACGCCAGGTAAATTATTGTCAATTTCACATAATACAACGGAAATCACGTATTTCAATACTTTTTTCATATTGCAAACATTTAGCAAGTCCTCCGACCGTGAAAACAGTTATGTTGACGGGGGTATTAGGAAAAAAAATTCCAAAGAATTTCCAAATCATTGTGTGGTTCCAGCTTGTACTCAAGGTCTCCGGGTTGGCAGTATAAGCTACCATCGGTATGGTTGAGACATTATCATCTACATGGAAACAATCGTAACTGGTCTTTTCGATGTCCGACAGATTTCCAAAAAATAGAGCTGACATTTGGAATCAGTGGATAAGAGTGATTAGGGAAATTACAGGCAATTGCAATTGGGAACCAGCAAACCATGATAGGATCTGCTCTCGTCATTTCTTACCATCGGATTATATTTATCCAGCAACACATCGTCTATATCCTAATTCCATGCCTTCAATTAAACTACGCAGTCAATGATATTCGAGACACAAGTCCTACTTTGACGGCTAAAAGTCCAGTGGTTCGAACGATTCTGCCATTGATTTGATGGAAGTAGAAGTTGACGAAAAACGTAATCCAATGTAAACATCAGAGGACATTTTTCTGGTTAGTTTTACATTTGTTATTCAAAAGTAGTATGTATACCTGACAACGTATTCACTTCTACTAGGTTGGAATGATTGTAGGATGCAAAGAGTAACTTTAGGTGGGTTTAAATATGAAATGTCCATTCGCGTGTTTCCCGAATATTCTTCTGCCGCTGGTGCGATGTAGCAGAAACTTATTACGGGGATAATTTCTAGAGGTATGAGACATCCGAGACTAAAGAGAATTTAATTTAATGTCAAAATTTGCTGTTGTAGAAGGAGGATTTGAAATTGCCGAAGAAATGTGTACTAATGTTGTACCTTCGCCAAACCTCATAAGTGTGATGTAAGCATGAAATCTCATGGAATCAAAACTTCACGAGAAAGTGGACCATGACTTCCTAGATCAAAACGAGATTTATTCCCGATTATACACCTTCTGTAAGATTTTTGCAAAAACATTGCAGCGTGATTCTAGTATCTTTAACGAGTTATCTAATGTCTAATCACCACATTCAAATGCCATCTGCTTTGTCAATTCAATATTCAGTGAATGTTGTCCTAATGTAAATATGTTTCAACGTTAAAACTAGTGGGTTTGTCGTCTGTATGATTTTGATGATTAGATATATCAATATCACTTTAATAAAATATCTTTGTTATATTTAACTATCCTCTGCGATCGACATAGTACATATTCCTACTAAGGTCTAAAGGACAATTTCCATACAATCGTTTACTCAATAATTTTACATTACATATTTTGTCACCCAAATTCCACCAGAGATTACGCATTTTACTGAATAAATTTACATAAACTTGAGAACACAGGACAGCTTCAACCAGTCAGAAACTTGACCCATGAATTGCCTAACTGTATACTCGACAAATTGCATGCAACCTAATGTAGTTGTTCTAATGCAGTCGTGCATTTTATTAAATGATTTATGTCTGCAAGCTTAACTTTTACTCATTCTCCAAGGGGAAGGCTTCGTAGCATTTGCTTGATTTCAAGCAGCTTTCAATTTTTTACACGTGCATGCAATTGGCTTTTTGCAAATGCATTACGTCAATGGATTATATATTGTTTAAACAAGGCAAGCGAGCAAGCCAATTATTTTTGTAAAATTCATTTGGAAGCCATCTGCAGGAGATGGTTACCAAATACATAAATTGAACCAAAATTGTACCAGATGGCTTATCCCATCATTGCTGTCTATACAGTAGTAATCTTATCAAAAACTGATTGTGATTTGGGAATATTGACATGTCATAATGTTGTACAGTCTGGTTAGCAGTGAATGATGGTACAGGTTTTGGTTAAATCACTTAACCCTTGGTCTGGGCGTTGTCCGACAGTCGTGTGAATATGTTCAGTTAATAATTACAAATGACTGACCAGTTTCACATTATTACAGCGTTCAGTGTAAATTTGTGAATACCTGAAGTGAGCATTTCATTTCTCAAAATGGCTGAAAACGATGGAGAAGTTCCAGGACCTTCCGGAAAGGCAAAAATTTCGGGTAATTTTTAAACAGATTCCATTTACCAATAAATAATGTGTTATGCCTTGTGTACGAAACTGGAAAGAGTTTTATTATTCACTCCAAACACCTTCATCAGATTTTGATCAGTGGGATAGGTCATACAATAACAATACAATGACAATAAAAGAGATTCTCGGCAAGATCTTGGGTCATTGGGTCGTGGCTCATGGGAAGGAGGCAACCGTGGGGAGGCTTCAGGAAGCTTTAGTTTCAGAAAAATTCATTTCAGTCTCCGGTTAGTGATATTGTCAGTCTAAATAAAATTATATTATATTGATGATAATGGGCATTTCTAATTACTACAGAGGCCCTGAGTGGTCAGTATCCTTTGTCAAGCACAATCGTCCATTTGACAGCTACCACTGGGAGTAATCAATCAGGGACGACCAATTCGGAACTCGACCTGACAATTTCATTCGAATTATACAAACCTATTGACAGTTTTGTAGGACGGATAAAAGAACTTGAAATGCTGGACAAATTTTACAAAGAAAATACGAGACTGGTTGTAGTAAGTGGGCTTGGTGGAGTGGGTAAGTCGGAGTTAGTAAAGACATTCGGAATGAAATTCATCAGCCACGTACAAGGGAATTGCATTTGGATTCATGGAGACAGCGAAGAAAGTTTCAAGGATTCTATTAAACGATTAGCAAATGACCCTCAAATCTCCATCGCCTTCGAATCCGATAAGGATCCAATTGAAATTTTTGTAAGGATTTACAATAGAAAACTTAGACAAAGGCCAGTGTTAATAATAATTGACAACGTAGATAAAACGAACAGCGTAGTCGATAAATTCATTCGTAAAAGTAAACATGAGCTTGATAATTTACGTTTGATACTGGTGACAACGAGGAACAAGTCAGTGTTGAATTATGCGGGAGAAAATATAGAATTAGAAATGCTGGCCCCTGGTGATGCAGTCCAAATGATTATAAATGGACTAGGGTCAAGGGTTTCGGAATCGGATGCAATTAGACTATCTGATAGGTTGGGACATTTTCCATTGGTAATTCAACAGGCAATTTCGTTCATCAAACAAAAACGGCGTCGTTCCCTTAGGAGGGATTTTGGTGTGGCTGAATACCTAGAATATTTTGATAAGGAGAAGACAAAATTGATGGATTTTCCATTGAATGTTGATGACAGTTATAATTCGACTACATTTGCAGTTTGGCATGTGATTGTGGATGATATTAAACACATGAATGGAAGAATTGGTGTGATGGCTGCTGATATTCTGCGGATGTTGGCATTCTTTAATCCTGATGGAGTGTATCTCACACAATTTTCCAAGTTTTATCAACATATGAACATTCCACGGAATGGTGACATTGACATAGAACAAGGTAAAGTAAACGCAGGAGAAATTGAGGAGGCAGTAGTGTTACTTCAAACTTACTCCATGTGTCGGGTAGATGATTACAACTTATTCGAAATCCCCGAATTAAATGATTATATAATATCGTCACACAGATTGGTTAGGGACTTTATGCTCGAAAATAGTGACCATGTTCAGGATCAGGAGCTCCTACGAAAGTTGATGTTTCTATTCAATCATACGATGTCGAGTTTGGATTTGAAAAACATTTGTAAGCTTGGCCTACGCTATAGAAATTTAGTTAGGGAAATGTTCTACGAATTTTGGAAGTTGGAAGTTGATGACGGGGAGATTTGTTCTAGTATTTCAGAAATTTATCAGAAAAACTTTAATCAGGCATTGGAAACTGCTTGTTTGGAAATTCATTTTGTACTAAAGTGTTTTTCGTTTAGCTACTCCAAGTTCCTACACCAATCTCTGTTGCAAAATTATCATAAAATATATCAATTTGTTAGACACAGGTATGGATTAGATCATGAACTGATAAAATCTACACATAGATTTATTGGCCAAGACATATGTCTGAAGGCTGGATTACCTGTTGACATTCTGTCTCGATTCTTAGTTGATATGGTCGATGCGGAATTAGTCGATGATCATATGTTGATGAAATGTTTCATTGAGCTTGTGGTGGCAATAGAGAAGGGAATTGCAGTAGCTACAGAAATGACTCAAATTCTTATTGTACTAAAAGAATGTATAACAAATCATTTCCATTTAAATGATGATGACTATAAATTGTTCAGCTTAGCAGTTTTTTCAATGATTTCCTACTTTTTCAAACGGAATGGAGATGATGATTTATTTAATCAAATACAATATGAAATGTCTTCCCTAATGGAACATCCTAGTGAATTAACAGCAGCTTGGCATTATGTCAAGACTAAGTTAAATTATTTTTCACTCCAACGCGGGGAGTTAATTTTTCAAAATATCAATCAAACAGTTGAAATTGGGGCGTTTGAAGGGTTTTACCTATTAGCATCTACAGAGGTTAACAAAATGTCGGATTTAATGGATTCGATATCGATTTCGCCACCACAAACGTGTCATTTGGATTTATTTGCAATTTTGTATAATAAGTGTGCTTATTTAAAGAAAAAGGGACACATTGACCAATCTCACAATCTTCCAAGTCGACTTGATTCAAATTTGTTTAATAAAAAAATGGTCATCAGAGTTATCGAAGAAATCAAAATAATTGCATCAGGACGATTTCATCTAGATGATTTAAAGACTGGAGAGGAAAATGGACACGTTGACCAATCGTTGAATATTTCAACTCTACTTGATTTAAATCTATGGAAAGATCCAAGTCAAGTTTGGCTGTCACTATGGACAGAAATTGTGGGCTCAGCTAGGAATAGATTGGATAATAATTACGAAGCGATTTGGTCACTTGCAGAAATAATAAAAGCTTTATCGAAATATCATAAGGTGTCTGGCCAAAAACTTGTAGAATTGATATATATTCTGGAAGGATTAGTAAATACTGACAATGAAAAAGAGTTGTTTAAAAGGAAGATGTACAGTGTAATAGATGATTTTGATCACAATCTACACGAGTGGGACTTTAGAATTTTCCTGTTTTTGCGCTTGCAAAAGTATGGATTGAATTTAACAGTGCTTAAAATGTTATTACAATCAGCCTCCACTGATCAAATTGTTGCAATCGGTAATAATACAATTAAATGCCAAAGGGAAGGGTTTATTGATAAAGCTGATACATTCTTGGCAATCAAATACGTTTTGAGACGTACTATTAGCCTCGGTGAAAAGGATAAATCATTGGAGATACTTTTTAAAACTTTGGATATCGAATATTGTCCATCGTCTGATGGAAATCAAAAGAATAAATTATTTGAGAAGATGCAATTGAAATTTGTTGATATAGATGATATTCATATGGCGATTGCAACATTCCTGTACCAAGTGGAATTTATGGATTTAGATAACCCTCAAGGGTTTCTGTCCCCAGCCAATATGCTGTTTCAGATATTAGAGATGCTTTCACAAAAACAACCTCCTATAAAATTGTTGGCTTTGTGTTATGAAATTTATCATTTTGGTTTTGGTTGGAACATGTTGCATTTGTGTTGGACGTTCATTCAAATCTTAAATTGTCTTGTGGAAATGAACAAAAATGAACTTGCAGAACGGTTTCTTGGAAGAATAATTAAGAAAACTAAAATTGACGATGAATGTTTTTGGTACTATTCAGCCTGTTGGTACTTGGTCTTTGGGACATATTATAAACCACAACGATATGCTGATTTGTCTTTAGACAATACGAAAGTGGACAATTGTGTCAACAAGTTGGAAGTTTTCGAAACGTCGTTTAAAATCTAAATTGGTTCATTCTAGACTAATTGTTAGCTCACAGATTTATTCTTTGGTTGAACAGTTTTTAATCAGACACAAATTACAACCTCTTTATTTAATTCTAAGGGTAACCGTTTAGTTATTCTCACAATTGTAAGAAAATGAGTGAGAATTAGGGAAATACGTAAAATAAATCAGATATGTGATCAGTGAAGGGTAGGTATGTTGTTTGTATTTTATTTATTATTAGTCGATTTGTTTTAATATACACTTCATAAGCAACGAAATTACGAGTCTGTTCTATGCACAGCCGATCAAATTTATTGTCAGTCAATTAACCAAATTAGACAAAGTAATTGTTGAATACCTAAGACAATTAATTTCATTAAGTTAATGTTAATTTCTTAAACGAGGTGTTATTGTAATATCAACTATAAAATAATTAAAAAAGCTAATAAATTATCACACAAACCTTCTATAAATAGGCAACTCTTTTTCTCTTTTCCACATTAACTACGACTCAATCATGCATACAGATTATCTCATAACTACAAAAATATTAATGGTGTTAGATACCATGCATTTTTCATGAAAAGTTCTAAATTCCGGGGGAGTCGCAACACGACAACCGTTCAACTTAAAAATTTGATTCTTGGCTGGAATTAAATAATGCCGCATGTCGGAGAATGCAGGTGTTACTTAATGAATCATTTGATGTATTTATTGTCAAAAGTAAAGTAATTATTAAACAATCAATATTGATCCATTGATAACTCAGGGTGACAACACTTTAAATTAATTACAATTCATCCCCACTTTCCATCCCCACTTTTGCCTTTTCCATCAATTCTGCAAACTTGGCTTTAACATTGATCACCTCTGTCCAAACAGAATTCTTCTTTTCAATCATTTTCATTACCTATAATATAAATAGAAATGCATGTAATTACTACCATTTCATTTCCTTAAAACTACAATAAGAGAAATTAAACTAAACGCATATCTTCACGCATACCTTGACATCCGAAGTCCACAATTGTTTCTTTGTCCGAACCTTAAAGGAAATCACATATGGCTTTAGTTTTTGATACCTTTCTGGATACCACTGTAAAAGATGAAGACAAATCATTAAGAAGAATAGTAGAAAATAGGGAAATACTGCTGGATAAATATCACAAATTAAGAGATATGCACACATCCCTTTTCACGAGGCATGTATACATGTTGCAGAATTCTGTAGGACTTGATATCGTGCACGCCGACAACGTCGATGAACAGGCTGTAATGTCTGGACGGGAAATTAATTTCGATTTAACCATTCTTGAGACGCTTTTAGCGGATTATCAATCATTGGATGGGGCCAAAAATCAGTTATTGGTAGTTAATTTACTATGTTTTAAAATTTGTCATTTTTACTAACCAATCATGATTTTAACAGAGTGCACAAGATGTTGCGGAACTAGGAGTCAAAATTGTAGAGTTGCAAAAAAAGATTGAAAACTATAAGGAGAATTCCCAAGAAGAGTATCGAAAACTAAAGCCATATGTGATTTCCATTTCGATTCGGACACAGAAACAATTGTGGACTTCGGATATCAAGGTATGCGTGAAGATACAAGTTTAGTTTAATTTCTCTTATAGTAGTTTTAAGGAAATGAAAAGGTAGTAATTACATGCATTTCTATTTGTAGGTAATGAAAATGATTGAAAAGAATAATTCTGTTTGGACAGGGGTGGTCAATGCTAAAGCCAAGTTTGCTGAATTGATGAACAAGGCAAAAGAAGGGATGGAAAGGGATGAATTGTAATTAATTTAAAGTGTTGTCACCCTGAGTTATCAATGGATCAATATTGATTGTTTAATAATTACTTTACTTTTGACAATAAACACATCCAATGATTCATTAAGTAAACCTGCATTCTCCGACATGCGACATTAGGCATTATTTAATTCCAGCCAAGGATCAACTTTTTAAGTTGAACGGTTGTCGTGTTGGTACTCCCCCGGGATTTAAAAGTTTTCATGAAAAATGCATGATATCTAACACTATTAATGTTTGTAGTTATGAGATAAGCAGTATGCATGATTGAGTCGTAGTTAATGGTGGAAAAGAGAAAAAGGAATTCCCATATATAGAAGGTTTGTTTGATAATTTATTAGCCTTTTTAATTATTACATAGTTGATATTACATTAACACCTAGCTTAAGAAATTAACATAAACTTAATGAAAATAATTGTCTTAAGTATTCAACAATTACTTTGTCTACTTTGATTGATTGACTGACAATAAATTTGATCGGCTGTGCATACATTAAGAACAGACTCGTAATTTCGTTTGCTTATGAAGTGTTTATTTATTAAAACAAATCGACTAATAATAAATAAAATACAAACAACATACCTACCCTTCACTGCGCCATATCTGATTTTTTTATCTCATTTTATCACATTTATTCTCAGTCATTTTCTTGCAATTGTGAGAATACCGGCCAGATTTCGATTTGGGTGTTTATCGATTTAATCGAGCAAAATCAAATCACAAATTGACTTTTTTGTTTCTATACTTTTTCCCCACGACACGCTGCATTAGCTCACTTCTGGTGCACTAATTTTTCGAGCCCTAACCAAACGGTTACTCTTAGAATTAAATAAAGAGATTGTAATTTGTATCTGATTAAAAACTGTTCAACCAAAGAATAAATCTGCCCGTTAACAATTACATAGTCTACAGTGAACCAACTTAGTTTTTAAACGACATTTCGAATACTTCCAACTTCTTGACACAATTGTCCACTTTCGCATTGTCTAAAGGCTTAACAGCATCTGGTTGTGGTTCATAATATGTCCCAAAGACCAAGTACCAACAAGCTGTATAGTACCAAAAGCATTCACCGTGAATTTTCGTTTTTTTAATTATTCTTCCAACAAACCGTTCTGCAAGTTCATTTTTATTCATTTCCACAAGACAATTTAAGATTTGAATGAACGTCCAACACAAATGCAACATGTTCCAACCTAAACGAAAGTGATAAATTTCATAACACAAAGCCAACAATTTTATAGGAGGTTGTTTTCGTGAAACCATTTCTAATATCTGAAACAGCATAGTGGCTGGGGACAGAAACCCTTGTGGGTCATCTAAATCTATAAATTCCAATTGGTACAGGAATGTTGCAATCGCAATATTAATATCATCTACATTAGCAAATTTCAATTGTTTCATCTCAAATAATGAATTCTTTTGATTGCCATCAGACGATGGACAATGTTCGATATCCAGAGTTTTAAAAAATATCTCCAATGATTTATCCTTTTCACCGAGGCTAATAGTACGTCTTAAAACGTATTTGATTGCCAAGAATGTATCGGATTTATCAATAAACCCTTCCCTTTGGCATTTAATTGTATTATTACCGATTGCAACAATTTGATCAATGGAAGCTGCTCGTAATAACATTTTCAGCATTGTCAAATTCAATCCATACTTTTGCAAGCGCGAAAACAGGGAAATTCTAAAGTCACCCTTGTAGAGTCTGTGATCAGTATGATGTATTACACTGTACATCTTCTTTTTAAACAACTCTTTTTCATTGTCAGTATTTATTAATCCTTCCAGAATATCAATCAATTCTACAAGGGTTTTGTCGGACACCCTATGATATTCCGATAAAACTTTTATTATTTCTGCAAGTGACCAAATGGCTTCGTAATTATTATCCAAACTATTCCTAACTGAGCCCACAATTTCTGTCCATAGTGACAGCCAACCTTGATTTGAATCTTTCCATAGATTTGAATCAAGTTGAGTTGAAATATTCAACGATTGGTCAACGTGTCCATTTTCCACTCCAGTCTCTAAAACATCTAGATGTAATGGTCCTGATGCAATTGTTTTGATTCCTTCGATAACTCTGATGACCATTTTTTTATTAAACAAATTTGAATCAAGTAGACTTGGAAGATTGTAAGATTGGTCAACGTGTCCATTTTTCTTTAAATAAGCACATGTATTATATAAAGTTGCAAATAAATCCAAATGACACATTTGTGTTGGTGAAATCGATATCGAATCCATTAAATCCGACACTTTTTTAACCTCTGTAGATTCTAACAGGTAAAACCTTTCAAACGCCCTAATATCAACTGTTTCACTGATATTTTTAAAAATTAACTCATTGCTTTCGGGTGAAAAATAATGTAACTGAGTCTTGACATAATGCCAAGCTGCTGTTGATTCACTAGGATGTTCCATTAGGCAAGACATTTCGTATTGTGTTTTATTAAATAAATCGTTATCTCCATTCCGTTTGAAAAAGTAGGAAATCATTGAAAAAGCAGCTAAGCTGAACAATTTATAGTCATCCTCAATTGAATGGAAATGATTCGTTATTGATTCTTTGAGTACAATAAGAACTTGAGTCATTTCTGTAGTTACTGCAATTCCCTTCTCTAATTCCACCATAAGCTTAATGAAACACAGCGTCCACAAATGATCATCGACTAAATCCCCATCGACCATATCAACTAAGAATCGAGACAGAATGTCAACTGGTAATCCAGCTTTCAGACATATGTCTTGGCCAATAAATCTATGTATGGATTTTATTAGTTCATGATCTAATCCATACCTGTGTCTAACAAATTGATATATTTTATGACAATTTTGCAATAGAGATTGGTTTAGGAACTTGTATTTGCTAAACCAAAAACACTGTACTACAAAATGAATTTCTAAACAAGCAGTTTCCAATGCCTGATTAAAATTTTTCTTATAAATTCCTGAAATACTAGAACAAATCTCCCCGTCATCAACTTCCAACTTCCAAAATTCGTAGAACATTTCCCTAACTAAATTTCTATAGCGTAGTCCAAGCTTACAAATGTTTTTCAAATCCAAACTCAAATTCATACGCTTGAATAGAAACATCAACTTTCGTAGGAGCTCCTGATCCTGATCGTGGTCACTATTTTCAAACATGAATTCCCTAACCAATCTGTGTGACGATATTTTACAATCATTTAATTTGGGCATTTCGAATAAATTATCATCTACCCGACACATGGAGTAAGTTTGAATTAACTCTACTGCCTCCTCAATTTCTCCTGCGTTTACTTTACCTTGTTCTGTGTCAATGTCACCTTTCCGTGGAATGTTGATATCTTGGTAAAACTTGCAAAATGGTTTGAAATCCACTCCATCAGCATCAACGAATGCCAACATCCACAGAATATCTACAGCCATCACACCAATTCTTCCATTCGTGTGTATAATATCATCCACAATCACATTCCAAACTGCAAATGTAGTCGAGTCATAACTGTAATCAACATTCAATGGAAAATCCATCAATTTTGTCTTCTCCTTATCAAAATATTCTAGGTATTCAGCCACACCAAAAT
>JAQIWQ010000558.1:0-15506 GCA_034695825.1 Folsomia inoculata
TGCTTGCGAGAATATTCTTCCTGTATGAGCCGACGTATATTTTCATATTGAAGCGTTGATTGCTGTGTATGTTTCTTGACCGAGGTTGGTATCTCAGGGGTGAAATGTTTCTTCTTGTCCTGGAGGAATTCCTTTAAAACTTTTCGCAACTCATCAATTGAAACATATTGAACTCGTGCTGGTGAGGAAGCAAATTTTTGAACAAGTGGCATCTTAGAGGATGTCATTGCAGGTCCAGAAATTGTAACTTTTGACGTTTTGTATGGTGTCGTTTGGTTATTGGTAATGGTGAATGGTTTAGTTGGGGCCTGTCGTGGAGTCGTCATTGAATTTGAACCCTTCAAATTTAAGCATCTTCTACTCTGAAGTTCTTGATTTGATACTTGACCAGGGACTGCACACTTTACATCGGGTTTTCCAGTTGTAGACTTGGCTTGTTGCATAACAGATGAACGAATTTGAGACCTAGGGACTGTTTGAGAAGGTTTTTGGGGTGCAGATGTAGCAAACAGATCCGGGAATTCAGACTCGATTCTCAAAACATCTTCAGGTCCTAAATCTCCCAATGCAAAAGGATCCTTTGCTAATGAGGATCGAAGAAATGTTCGTTGATAAGAAAAGTCCATGTCCTGCGAAATACAAAAACATTTATAATGAATCATCATTTCGTTTTCACAAAGTATACAAATGAACCAAAGCTCGCAATTCAACATGATTGGTGATCACACAAAAATACTTGAAACGCGAATATTGTGAAAAACTTTAAAAGCTTTATTTAAATTCTCTTTAGGTAATGTTTATCAAAGCAAATAATTGCAGTTTATTCAAGGACATGACGATTATTATTCAATAACCAACTGCATAGCATAACAAACAAAATGAATCAGTAAAATGCTATATCGGAACAATATTGAAACCGGTGTAGGTATGTATGTATATATATCAGACATTACATGTCGTAATATGAGGGACATGTACTATTCATATAGTACATATAATTATTATTATTATTAATTATGCAATAATATTACATATAGGTAATACCTTAGAGTATTAAATAAATATTCAATACTCTATACAAGCAAAATCTCAGCATTTCTTTGCAGTACCACAATTAGAGTTGAACAGCACAGTAGACGCAGTACTATTAAAATGCAAAAACTAGTTTTTCTGTAATCTGTGAAACTCAATTCACATTTCATTATTATGACCTCTGTCATAAATTGAAATTTCAACAAGGAGCCTAATTAATTGTAATCAACACTGACTAGAATATTAGTAACCGTTAGCACTGTAAATTCTGACAGAGACAAGGGAAGTAATAGATGGGAAATATATACCACCACGAAGATAGATAGAATGATTCAAATATTAGTCCAAAATTTTAAACATTATTGCCAAAACGCCAGCCAGTTTAGTTTATCCTTCGTGGTCAAATGCAATAGGATAAAAACAAAGATTTACTATTTATATGACAATGACTTTTATATTATACGCACATTACTGGGAAATGCCTTCATCATAATGTAATAGCAGCCACGATTACTGATAGTACCAACCAGATTACAACTTGTTCTATCTATAATCAATAATTTTATATCTAACAACTGTTTCGATTCAATTGATACTGACGATTCGAATTACTAATTTTGTAGAACTTGTCGAAGACCCATCTATAATCTATTGTATGGATGATAACACATTGACATTGGCTGCTACTGCCAGCTTTTATAATTGACGAAAATCATATTCTAATGTCTAAGTGAACCAACTGAACTCCGTAGTTTTAGTCTACACAAAACATGTAAATCGAGAACACTTGTAACATGACAAAAATAGGATTTCCAGCAAAAAGGTTTTGACACTTTAGTGAGTTAGTGGGGTACAGAAAAGCAATTAGACATTGATGAGATACGTGACAATGACAATAAAATAAAGGTAATATTCTCCTTTCTCCTCTTCTAAAATTGCTTGCTTGATTTGTACATAAGTCTTGAATCAGATGAAGAGCTTGGTTATATTTATGTTTCACGCTCTTTCTTCACTTTTGAACTGTCTTCTCCTAGTATTGTAGCAATTTCATTTTGCATAAACGCCCAGGGAACTGTAGAGCCCGCCAGGGGACACTTTTCGCCACTGGGGCAATAAACCTGGAAATCAAAATCACTCTGGATGAATAGTTTTCTTTCATTAACTGTCATTCCCTTAATTAAAACGAGCAACAAACAACATCTACTAACCTCGGATCCAGCTCCTTGGCGTTTGATTGACTGTTGAAATTGAAAAAGAGACGAGTGTAATTTTTAATTATCGATAATTAATTAACTTGCGCATGAATTAATACGTGTAACCTTACCTGTCTGGAGCAGGGGAAGCAGAACTTGTGATTTGCGACAGATGGACACTGCACAAAGTGAGTGTCTTCCTATATGGTTAAGAAGTCAAATACAAAATTTAGATGTCGTTTATTTATAATTAAATAGTACATAAATACATATGCATAAAATCAGAAGTAACTCACTAATCTCTCCTGACACAAAGTGCATTTTAAAGCATTTGTAGTAGAGTCGGCTCCATCCGTGGATGGTGGTGTATTTCCATGTCTTGACGATGAACCCGATGGCCTTCGACTAACTGTACCATAGAAAAGTAAAAGTGAGCTGAGTTGACTTAATACATACTTCCTTATTATCTACACCAGATTGCATCTGATCAATAAACAAAGCTTCTCACCATTTGTTGTTGTAATGCTTCCTGGCTTCGTCGAGTAAAGGGTCGCAGTGTCAAATGATGTTGTCCTGATGGGTTTATCTTTTCCCAAAGGTGTACCGTCCGCCCCAGTTGGAAGACTTTCTCCCCGAGACAACATTGGACGAGCTATTCCTGGTTGTTCTTCAATCACAATTCTGCAAAATATTGGAACCACGTGTCAATAAATATTTATTTAATTATATTGTTCGGTTTTTGAGTGCATGATAAAAGCCACATCGACTCATCTTAATGTGACACATATGAAATCATTACCGTTTTCCTTCTGTTCCATTCTGCTCCGCGTCCTCATCTGAGTGTCGCTTGAGTCCGAGCGTGATAGAGGTTGGTGGCAGAGAATTAGGGCGACCATGCGAAGACTGTTGTCCTTGGGCCTGACTCTGATTTTGGTGCACCTGTTGTTGCGGGATCACTGCCATGAGACCGGCAGGACCAGGGCGCAAAGGTGGGAATAGAAGTTGGGGATTATTTCCGTCTTCTGCAAACATGAACAGAAATTTAAAAACGGCCAACCTAGTATTTAATGAGACTCTAACGTTCTATGTATATAGTTTCCCAAAGTCATTTGGCCTGGCTAAACTTACAAATTAACAAGCTTAAAATGCACGGGACTTTTCTTCCAAACATGTATTTGCAATAGCTGAGTCCTAGTTCCAGTCATTACCCCTAACAAAATTTTGATAAATAAAAGATAAACGGAAGTCAGTAAGCTAAGCTATCTGCGACATGTGTTTATCTTCCTGCAGACTGACGACACTGACGAGACAACATTAATGGCATCACTCCTCTTCGAATATTTTATGTAAACAACATAATTTATGTACATAGGACCAGAGTCACTCTAGGTCAACATTAATAAAAGATCGATGCGGAGGGGATTTGACTCCTGACTGAGGAGTCACTCCTCATTGTATGAATGAATGGTACACAATATCATGTAGCGTGGATTTGTGTTCGTCCTTGTGTAAGATATTTCCTAATCACAAAGAAAAATCTCGGGCAAATAACTAATTTATGTAATGCCTATGCCGACACAGTTATCGTGTTCTATCGCACTTTAATTGTCAAATAAACTTTCAGGACGAGGATTCTTTCTGTGCTTGCCTACTCATGAGGCAATATCGCTCACAAGTATTATAATGTAGCATATCAGTTAATCAACAGTTATATAATGTCACAATAAACAAAATGATACGGCATGGCATGTATGCATACTGATAAAATCAAATATCCTCAATTAAATTCAGCAACGTGCTCGTCAAGTTTAATTTCAGTTCAAATAGCTCCATCCTCATTTTCTTATCTTACGATTTTCGTTATTGAATTTATATGATTTGCAAATCTTATCAATTCCATTCATTCATTTCTTTTACTGGGAGTCCATACACTCAACTTGAAACAAATACATGAAACTTTATCTGAAGTAGATAGCACTGAGTGTAAATGATAAGCAGAGATGTGAAATTCAATGCTGTGACCATTTATTTGTCAGTACGAAGCGCATAGTTTATGGTTGGTAATAACGAGATAAGATGATAAGCAAGGTAAGCACATTTCCTGATATGTTATCATATCTTTACCAATATTTAGATATCAGAAATTCAATTCATTCTACATATCGGACGTGATTTTTGTTGGATGACGATCACCTAATTTAGGTTTGCACAGAACCTAATGAACCTGCATTCAAATAAGTACAATCAATAATTTCAACAATTCATTGCATGCAATACAATCCGAATCGATTCATGGTCCCACGTCCTCACGTCCATGTCCCAAGCCATGCTAGGTGTGTACCTCACATTTTATCCAAAAATTACACCACTTATTGATTATCACCAAACCATGTTCATTCGCATAAGTCAAATTCATGAAAAGATGACGACTGAATAATCTAAGAATTTGAGATAGGCTGCCTGGCTGAGACTGATTGATTTCTGATAAGATTCTCCTTTCAGTTTCAGATTGTGGTGTGCATCTCGTCTCATTCTCTTTACAAGAAACAGATCGTTTTCAATGTATTAAATAATCAATGATATTATATTCGTGTGCATCAGCCAAGCCAGTACTGTTGTTTGTCAGTGTCGTTCGTTGTCGTCGTAAGTAAAAGCAGACTATGCAAATTTTGAAGAGAATTAAAGTACTTACTTGATGAAGATGAGTTATGAGAGGATGGGACGGATGTTGAAGGTGGTGGTGGAATGTTGAGATTGGACTGTGCACCACCCCCGCCCCCCATAGAGGAAGAGTTGATCCTATGTCCATGATGCGAGTGACTGAGAGGGTGGACCGGCCCATGTGGTGGGGGTAGATGAAATACGCCACCGTTCTTCTGTGGTGGCGCAGATCGCGGACTCGGGCTACCTGAATCCGGGTATGTATTTGCATGAGCGCGTTTCATTTGTCGAGCCGTATCCAAAACTGCATCAATACGGTCAGCCCCCTCGTAGTTGACACACCCACGACACACCGACTCGCTAAAGTCGTGTATCATTGCCCAAGGCATGCGGGGTAGATCGCACAAGTAACATTGCTGACGCTTCGCCAAAGACATTATTACTGTGTCTAACCTGGAGAAATATCTCCAACACGGGAATGATTGGAGTTAGTCAACTGCAGAACAAATAAATCGCTTAAAGTCTAAAAGAACTATAAACTGTCCAGCACTTCCTGTCTACTCTTTACGTACGTATGTATAAAGTTTAAAGGTCGTTCAATTTAAACACTTATTCATAATTTAACGACTTCCTCACTTGACATGTTTCCGATAAATGTTAAAGATCTAATAGATAAAAGCTTATTGAATATTGGATTTGAAACCGTTGATCAAAATCGAAAGTACAATCAATGATGCTACAAACAGTCTGGTTTTGGCGTAGATGTGTAGATTTTTTTCAGCAGATCAGCCAGTAGAAGAACACTCGACCCACGCGAAGTCTACAAGACATGATGACATGTACGAATTGAGTTATAAAAGAGGCTGCTGCTGCTGAGTAGGACGACGACGACGAAGACGAAGACGAGGAGATACTGCAGCAGAACAGAACAGTGGATCAACAGAACAGACCAGCGCAGAGAAGAGCATGGAACCAACTGGTTAAAGTGGTATAAAACCAACCAAACCGAGCAAGCCACTCGTTTCCAATATCCAATGCCAAGATACCGTTCCTCAATGCACGTTTATTTTTATATAAGTTAGCATCAGCAGCAGTAGTACCACACCAAGCACTCCACCAGTACCAGTACCATCCATCAGTATATAAGCAAAATTGACGAAAGTACACTCCAAACAAACCCTCCATCCATCCATCCGTGCCTAGTAAAACCAGCAGTACTTACTTGGATTTCGAGACAACACGCGATTTGACGATTCCATCATCGTCATAGTCATATCGTCGCTGATGTAAAAGGGTTGATGATGCTTCTTCTATCTATATCAACTTTTACTTGGGGTGGCAATTCGACAGAGTACCCTACGCAGCAGTCGACGCTCAAAGCAGGTTTTCACAATAAATTCATTGTTACTTTCAAAGACCTTTCACGGACAAAGTCATTTCTCCAGGGGCAGGGTAACATATTTTACATATTTTTAACACATTCCTCAGTAGTGTGTCAATCAAATGTGTTAATCAGCATTACCTGGTGAAAGTAAATATACGAATTTTAACTTAAATGTCCCGCTACACATGCTCGATGCATAACTCCTGGAGGAAATGTAAAGGCCAAGCTCTGGTACACTGACTAAAAAGCAGATGTTAATATATAATGCATACTACATGATGGTGGGTGGTGTTATGTTATGCTGCTGTTATGTTACGTAGTATTTACTTCATGAAATCTTTTTACACAACCAACCAGGCAAGTATTTACTGAAAGTAAGCATTCATTCAATTTATACACATCATGCAAGTTAATAGGTAAATGCTAATCTTACACTTGGCTAGACTAAAAAAACAGAAACATTAGCGGTTAACCTTTACTCTTGTTATGATATTTGGGTGCTATGCATAAAAGTAATTGCATCGAATTTGTTTTCAAAGGAGGAGGGCCAATACACATTTGGAATTTATAATAAGTAGGCAGTTCACATTAGCATTGTCATTATGCATGTATATTATAAAACACTGTTTCATAACTTGTGACATTTGGTTAAATAACGTCACAATTATACCCTCCCGTGTTAAAACCAGTAGTACTAAAGGAAATAAATGTTTATTTATATTCATATACTCTAGAAGAGAGGTAGGTATACATCCTGTAGAGTATATGTATGCACTGCAATTTACTAGTACCGGTTATCGCGTGCATACAAGTACTTAACAATAAAAGTGAATGTTACACATGGCATCCATTGTTCTCTCTCTCTTAAACAATTTAACCTACTCTGACGGGTTTAACGTAAACTTTGTTCCATTTCATGATTTCTTCTTCTCAGGCTTTTTCTATCAATGATATGTATGCTGGAGGCTGGGACATAAATAGACAAGCATGAATCCATCCGTTTACCACATGGTCGATTTTAATGCTCTCACACAGTAACTCTAAATTGGCATTTATTTCAAACACGCAGAGAAATCATTTTACTTTTGCATGCTTTTCTTTCTACTCTGTCTGTCTCATAATAATAACACAACACGCAAAGTGATTGTTCGTCTCTGAAAGTACTACAATCCAAGTCCACCCATGCGTGAAAAATATGAAATATGTACGAAAGTTATGTCAATTTCAGTTCAATCTTATCATTACGACATGGATGGAATCTATAACTCAACTGTACTGGACTGAGGTGAAATCTAATATAAACAGAAACAGTTGAATAATTGTGTTAAAAAGTATATATAATTGAAATTGTAACAGGCTAACTAAATCCAGATGAATCAGGAACAGTTCTTCATGTAAAAACGTGCGTGTTCAATGTTAACGTTAATTTGGTCGTTGGATGAGCATAGTTTAGATAATTGTAAGTCTTGCTGTATTCATCTGATTGGAAAGCGATCATATCATACCAATATTTATTTATATAATTTGTTTATTCGTGGATGTGACAAAATCAATATTATGCTTCCTTGTGAAATCTACATTTCTTATTCGCAAACGTGATATCAAAATGCCACACTGTGTTGCTCTTTGCTCCCCTGCTATCATCCACAGCTCAGCCATCGATAAGGAATCCTTCATGACGCATCCTACGGGCATGTATCCTTTAAAATCTTTGAATAGGAAGCATTAAAGATAACCTTTGTAATGGATGGATGCAGATAATGTCTGTCTTTTGAAATTCTCAAAAGATACGTGACAAATCATAATTTTTCGTAGATTGAGCTAAGGTTATGAAATACGGTCAAATGGATACTGAAACTCAAGAATGTTGAAGGAAAATAGTTGTAAAACTAAAGTGTGACCACGCATAAGAATTCCGATGTATTCAATTTGGTTAGAATTTGAATACCAAAATCAAATACTCAACATAATTTTATTCTACCATTAGTTTTTCCATATCCAAATATTTACTAGTGATAATAATTTCTTATGTAATTATGAGATAGCACGAACGAACACTTGTATGGAACCCAAACTAAAAGTAAGATTTAGTTTTCATTTCAAATTGCACTTGAATGATCCAAGTTGAATCAATAAGCTCATTAATTAAAGCACATGAAAACATGATAAGGCATAAACTTAAAATTGTGATTATGAAAATACATATTTGAAACATTAACTGAATTGAAACGCCTCCTCGTTTCGTATTTATGCCTCTATCCAGCCTCTTGGCTCAAGAGTTAATAATTTCAGTAAAGAGATCAATACTATAAATAAATAACCTGACTTCATTTTTAAATAGTTTCCTTAAATGAACTTCATTATAAAGTCTTTGAGCATTATCTCATCATCAGGACTCATTCATCATCAGAATCAACAATGGTTCTCACTTTGCTTATTATTCGTGCAAAAATTGCAAAGAATGAAAAGAATTATCATTGTCCACATTATTAACAAAATAATTTCGAGTAACAATCAACGAACCGTGTAATTGGATGTTTTTTTCCTTCCATTAAATGTTGGACCGAATGTAGGATTGAAAAACACGCTCCTTTCAGGTGGCTGAAATTTCGCAAATGCTGCGACAACTACCAGTGAAACTGTGAATCTTGTATTACATCCTCATATTGAAATGATGAAAAGGAAGTGAAACAAAGCAAACACTACTGCATTAATTAATGCTACTGTAGCAAACAACTATGCAGTTCACTGCTTTTTTGTCTCGAAACCAAAGCAGTATTTCAGTACCAAAAACCGGCCCGAAAACCTTAATGAAATGCATAACACAGGAATTGGTAAACAAGATACAGTAAAGACTGGAAAATGTTGTTTGCTACATATCACTAATCTGGTTATTATATATTAATAAGCAGATATTATATATTATTATTATTATATATTAATAAGCAGAATGAATGATAAGATAAAGAAAGCTTGTTTGTAGAGTGGATGAGCTCAACTTTAGACCCTGAGGTCGATTCGGTAATTTTTTAACCAAGTCGGATAGTCCACTTCTGTAATCTAAGTGTTGACGAATGCACTTTCGTAGAATTTCTGTGATAGAATGGAATGTGCAAAAAATAAAATGATCGTCAATTTTTTTATTATAAAAAATCAAGTGGCAGGCCGACTCATCTGCTCATTCAGCCTGCCTAAGGAAATTTTACCATACAGTGAAGGCTGTCAACTTTGTAAAGCGAAATACCGTATGACATGAACATGAACATGACCCATTTGCAGTGTCACGGCATATACATGCCCGTTTTCTTGTATCCAATTTCTTTAATAACTTTATTGACAAACGGGAAACCCCGAAAAAGAAAGTTTTCCATTGAAATCAGCTCCACCTTTATAATGTACTTAAGTTTAAATCAATCTCATTCAAATTTACAACTTGTACAAACTATTTTCGTATCACGTATCTGGAGTGTTAGGATGAGTACCTAGCAGACATAAAATGAGCACTTTGTCGATTGAATAATAGCGTCATCGTGAAATGTAACCCTGCATAAGTCGAAAATTCATTCGACTCTTGATCTTTACAGTAAGTACAAATCATTCCTTCGCTCATCTCAAATCACGCTTTCCTTGGTTGTGGTCCAAGTCCAAACGCTATTCAGCCCAACGCCACTGTGGACAAGGTTAGGAAACCTTCCAGAGCCGGTTCACTGTCCATTACAAACTTCATCCAGAGTCGACTGCTGCATTGAGTCACAACCTTCCTCCCCAGTCGACAAGAAATTGCACCCCTCTCCATGAGAAAGGATAATGTTCCTGATTAGATTATTTTAGAGCTAGAAAAGTGATCGATAAAAAGTCTCGTTCATGATACAAGCCAACCATACTATGGTATGTCTTTGGGAGTACGCAACGCATGTATACTTCATGATTTTACTTTTGCTCTGCCAAGAACTACAAAATAAACACAGCCAGCCGACATGGCTCGTCCTCGTCTTATCTCATCTCAAATACATTGCGCTTCATAACAACTTTACAAAAAGCAGAACAAAATAGAACTCGGTGGTAGTAAAAGCAAATGCATCATTATTATACACATGCTCTGCATATTTTTCTAAAACGAGGCATGTTAGTCAGAAGAGGATATAAAATAACAACCACAATTTGTTTGTGCCCTCTTCTTTCACCATAGCTGTTTCATTGTTATGTAACATTTGGTATAATACTCGTTCAGTCATTGATTGTGGAGGTAGCCGTGTTGCAGTACAGATATAATTGGTTGTGACACACTCCATGTGAAGTACCTGGATTACCTCAAAGGATAGCGTTAGTTTGGTCAAAAACACAAAAAACCTCTACCCACACAGACAGGTATAAATACCTTCACCAATGACAATGGCTTTCATTTTCTACGCATTTCATATCAATGCCAACATGCTTCATTAATTAAGAAATATCCCGCATCAGCATTTCGCCACCTCTATTTGGAGCATTCCCTTTAATACGTAAAATGCATACAGTTAAAGTTTGATGTGAAACTTTCCGGTTCACATTCCCATCATATGTTTTATCAAGAAAGAGGATAGAATAACTTCCAGCAAGTAAAGGGAAGCAAGCTAGGTGCATGTATACTTCAACATACTGCCACGACAGATTGTACAATCGTTTCCATTTTATAGCGTTTCATATGCTTGGTTTACGTTACCTAGGCCTTGACTGCCTTGACAGACCCGTTTTTGGCCAAGCCTACAAAAACGTTTATCATATCCAAAAATATTGTTCTTTCATCCATACTGGCTGTGAAGAACAGATGCTTTCTTGTTTTTTTTAAATTGCATCGAAAGAAGGGAAGTTAAAGTTGACCAGGCCATCCAGCCATACAATCACTTTAGTTCAGAAGACTATGCCAGGCTAATGATCAATAAGAAGTCAAACTGGATTCCCATTCCAATTCCATTTTTGCTTCTGCTGGACCAAACAAACAAGAAGGCAAAAGAGGCAGACGAGATATAAAATATCTAAAACATAACATAACACAAGCACAGAAATGAACCAACATGGTTAGAAAATACTAGGGTCAAAGGAGGAGAGTGTGATCTTGCTAATACAGAGCATTTAAAAAAACAGACTACTGCATTATTTTCATGTGCAGTAGTAGTCAATTCACTTCTCGAGAAATAAATAGGGTCTCGTAAGCCGTTTTTTTCCAAGAAAATTTTCAAGTGCAAAATGATAATTCAAGATAAGCAATTTATTATTTTTATATAATTCCAGAAATAAACATTTCGCCAATTTATGATAAAATTTTCAGTGTGCTTCTATTCATATAGTCACACTCACCATCCAAAAAAGGTCACACTCACCCCACCCCGTGTAGTCTGTTTTTTTAAAAAATGCTCTGTATTAGCAAGATCACATCACACTCTCCTCCATTGACCCTACATCGATTCACATCACGTTTGCCTCGTTTCATCTTTTTTCTCATTCTTATGCAGCACACCATTTTTTCAAGTAAGCGAAGTATTGTAACGACGATGAAGAAATAAAGGAAGAGGTTTGGACGTTTTGGAGAAAGAATTGGCTTGGCTTGGATGGTACTGGATAAGAAGCGCAGTCATGTGGGGTTGTGTGACAAGAATTTTAAAACACCATGATGTAGCGTAAGTAAGGTCCGATTGGAGACCAGACCAGACCAGCAGACCACTGCAGTAATGCAGTTACTTACTTGCCCCTGGATATTATAGTTAGTTAGCAGGTGAAGGCTATTGCTAGAGTTATAATACAATGCTGGATGGCTTGGTTTGGTGGGTGGGTGGATGGGTGGGTATGATAGGTGATAATTTGGTAGTTCAAGTCACGTTCTGCTGAAAACCATGTTACTAAATCCTTTGAATCCTACCCTAAGAAAGATTGCTATTAGTTAGGAAGAGGTGAAGAGGGGAAATGGAAATATGTTCTTTAGGATTCTACTACGACATGAGAATACGAAATGGCTTATTTCAATTCTATTGTGGGAGTGGTAGTCTGCAAGACGAGAGAGATTCCGAGAAATTTTTTCAGTTGTAAAGTTTTAGAGGTGCAAAATTTGTACAAAACCAACTAGTTTCATTCATTTTATCTCAATCATTCACAATGTATCACTGATACGAGTTTTAGTTACCCAATCCTTCTTTGGTTGGTAAATACTTTCATTCATGAATGACTAATGAAATGAAATCATGTTATTAGACATTATTTTAGACAACAACAACAAATGTTGAGTTGGGAGTGGAACGTGTTTCAGTCAGGGTCGTTTTAATATATTTAATTATCCACCAAGAGCAACTTAATGCATTTCGCAAACATAGCACTAACTGTTGACTGTTGAATAAACAGCTTGACAATAGCTTCCTTCTAGCATATACTCTTTGGGCAAATAGTGAGCGTCTAACAATAGGGTTTATTTCTGTTGATCGATTATTTAACAAGACCTATGTCAACAGTGCTATACGTAATTAGATGACCATGCAAACCAACCCTATCGATGATGTTATCATTCATATGTTTATTTCTCCAAGCTATCTAACCCTGACATTGCACTCATTGTCAGTTTCTTCCCACATTGACATGTACTATTGAATTATCAATTTAATTAATAGAAACAACCACCAGACCACCAAATAATTCCTTTCGCTTGGTGAACCAACTTCACAACTGGATGAAGTCATTGAAATCAAACAATGCACACCCAATTAATTATGCCAAATAGAGACGACTCTACTACACGCAATGCTTTTACACTCCCACATGCAATTCTTCATTTAAAATTCACGTTCAAGAGTTTAGTTTTTTGTTCCAATTGATAGGAGAAAAAAATTCCATTCTGGATTTCCAGACATTTCGAGTCGTGCTATGAAGCAGAGCACGACACAGCAGAAGCTCTCTCCACCATCCATTGATTTCCGATAATTCTCAGAGAGCAAGTCTCGGAGAAAGTTGGCTTGGGTTGGGAAAAGACAAAACGGCAGCGACATAGCATCAGAACTGAACTGCATGCATGTACATGAGCTCAACGTGGTACGTGGTGGTGGTGGTGGTATTGGTGGGTGCGGCATGATCCAACAAGAAATTCTAATGATCATGTCTCACGCCAACATGCTTCGTTCGCGACGCTAAAATAAAACATGCTCGAGAGAACAAACCCAAGCCATGTCATGCCAAGTTGAGCTAGCAAGTAAAGTAACCGAGTTGCAGAGTTCAACCCCAACTTCATCGACCCGTTTGTATGCTTTTGCTTTCTAAAAATCGATGGAATATTAGGACCCCCAAACAACGAATGAAGAACAAACCCAACCAGAGCCAAAAAACGAAATGGTCTGGCTCCAATTCGAATGACACCACAGGCACAGCAGCATAGCCTCCTACGGTTGATAGTGACAGTCACGGAGAAAGTGAGCTTTCACCGTGTTACATAAAACTAACGTCAACAGATAACTTTTTTCATATCCAGCATACTCATTTTATGTCATCTGCTATGTTTCTGTCTTTGGCAGGGCCTTTAAACAAAAACACCTACCCCATGCATAACGAGACCACTGAATTATTATGCAATTCAACAACCAGTTCAGGGTCTCGGTGTCGATCTCCGAAAAGAATTTAACCCAAGAATTTAAGCCAATGTTTTTTTTATATATTTATGCCAAAATGACGCCACCTAAATCACTTTACTAACGAGATCGACATGCACTGGTTGAAGACTGTCGGGGTTATGTCGTAAAATGCAAATGCCAACAATTCTTGTTCTTCAACCTAAAATGCATACAGCTTGACGGTCTTGTCTCAACACAACACCCAACAAACTAAACTACCTCACCCTGACGGATTGTTTTGATTCACACTTTGAAATATACTATTTTTAGATAACTTGGTTAAAAATATAAATACCTATCGAAGCAGAAAGCCTAGCCGAGCCAAATAAAATAAACCAACAAACATATCTATAATCCCAGTCGAGTTCAAAGGAATTCCTTCATGCTAGATTGTATGGGTTGAGTACACGCTCAGACATGACAGAAATACGAGACATGATATGATGACACCATTTAGTTTTTGAAAATCTCAAAAAAATTGGCATATAGATAGATGACGAAATGCAAAAAAACAGCCGAACCCCTCGGAAAACATTTTCAAGAACCTTATTACAAATAGAAGATTTACATGCACATGCATCAACTACAATACTCAAAGAAGACTGGACAAGATTACCAAAAGAATACGGACCCACCAATTCCATCTAACGAGCGGATTTGTCCTAAGGAGGGATTCGTATTTTACAAAACTCGCACGTTCAAAACTTCACGTTCCGGAAATTGTTTTAGTAGGATTTGGATTAGAATCAACCTGTCCTTCCTGTGGCTGTGACTCGTAATTCAACAGGGAGGGACACATGTGAAAGGTAAAGTGAATTTCTTTCCCGTCCGGTAAAATTACTTAAGGAATCGGTTTTGGTTATTATAAGTTAAAAAGTTTAATTTCCTTAAAAATTATTTAGCAAATCCTACAGAATAAGCCATCCAAAATTCAACCTCAACTCTACTCGAGGAATGTTTATAAATCACTAAAAATTGGCAAGTCATAAGCAATAACAAGAAGAAGGAGAAGATGGGTAGCCACAATAATAAAAAGGTACCCTTAGATGTCCACGTAGAAGCCCTACTTAACGGTACAGAACAAATTAAACAATTCAACTCATACACCAAACATTTCATATTGAAATTGTGGTAAATAAATATTTTTTACAGAGGCGTCCCAACACATGCATGAATCAGCTGGACTAAAGTTGGAATGGGAGCATTACCTCAAATTAGAAGGACTCATTTCAAAAATTCGAGAAAAAGAAGCCTATCGAGATGGAGCAGATTCAATTTCAGCAAATACAGTCAACAATATAAATAACGGACTACACCAATCATCCGGGAAGGTTGATGTCGGCGATGGCGGTGGGGGAGTGAAACAGTTGATGATGATGGCAGATAATGAAAGAAGAAAAGAAAAGTTTCCGGCGTTTATAGAGTGGCTCAAACAAAATGACATCAATCCTGATATGGTAGACATTGCATTTAAAGATCCCGTTCAAGGATTTGGACTGCGGACAAAGGGTCCACTCAATACGAATGATGTGGTTTTTACTATACCACAAACGACTATCATCACCTCAGCAGTGGCTAGAGAATCAAAACTGAGTATGTTCTCGAATGTTT
>JAQIWQ010000559.1:0-15505 GCA_034695825.1 Folsomia inoculata
ACAGTGGGATTCCTGATATTTTTTCACCCCTGTCAACCACCATTTTTGGGATCAGTGTTACTTTTTCAGTCCCAATGCTCTGAGCCACTCCTCAGTACATCAACTGCAGCTTTTCTCTTCAGGACTGCCATCTTAGCTTTCGATGTCCTATTCAATTGCATTCTCTGCATTACTGGTTGCCATTACTTGACATATGTTATGATTGCTGGGATATTGTTTCTATGGGAAAAATCCAACCTCACCCTCATCTACTCTAAAAATTGGAAAATGAATATTTTGAAGGAATATCGTCAACTTCAAGTACTAGAAAATCTGCTCAACTCTTGCATTCGAAACAGAATTTTCCCCGCAATGGCAACCATACTTCCGACTGTTCAGATTCTTACAGGATTTGTAGTCATAAAACTCAATAATACACTGGACACTGTTCCCTTCATTTTTATAGTGTTGCTCTACGTTGATGTATTTGTTTGTAGCGTGGTGTGCTTTTCTGGGGCGAAGCAGGTATTCACCAATAGCAGTGATTGGCTGATTCGGATGCGAAGAAAGAAGGGCGGGAAGGAGGAAAGGAGGGTTTTGAAATCTATGATGCCATTGAGGGTATGGTTTGCAAGCAATTTTGTGGATCGGTCCACAGCAATGGTTGTCCAACAATTTTGCACCGATCAAACCGTTAGTTTGATTTTGGTCATGTGATTTATTATTACAGCATTTCATTACATTTATTATAAAGAATTGACAGCATTTTTTATTTATTTTTTACTGTTTTTTTCATAAGCTACGTTGATTTTTCTCACTAGGGGTTGATTAATTTTATTACATGTACATTATACATTGCTTTAATTCTAATCCTGGACTTTAATTTCGAAACAAAATGCTTGGAATATTCTAAAAATTATTTCGGCCACAAGTACAAACAAAGAAAAGAGTGCACAGCAAGAGTATATGATTAACACGGGGGCCAAGTTTTTAAATGAAATGTGAGGACTCGTTTTCTCAGTGTCACTTTCCTTCTTAACTCCCCTTCTTGAAATTAGTTCAAAATAAAAAGTCTGCCACCTTTGCCACAATTGTCTAAATCCACCTTGATGAATTGTAGTCGAAATCGTTTTGAACATTTCGAAAATATTGACTTTAACTTTGTCATAAGCGTGAATTATACCCCCAACGTCCGGAGTACCGTGACACTTGTATTTTCCTTTCAATACTTTTCCACTAATATATACCACAGTGGCTTTCAAATTTGATGAGTAGATAGCCAGAGACATGTTGGCATTAGATTTAGAAAACTTTTCCACTCCCCCAAATTTATCTAAATCCATCAGTGATTTCTCCAAAGTGGGTCTAATTTTATTATCTTTAAAGCCTTGTAGAATCATGTCCCGCATTGAAGTATGTCTGGAAGGTGGGTTTCCGTACATTATACTAAAACCATTCAAAACTAACTCTTGGATTGATGAAAATGGCTTGTAAATTTCTGGAGCAATCACGTTTGATGTTAAAACGCTCGAGTAATTGGCCAAGAGGAAGGCATTGGCGAGAAGTATTGGCAGAATGATTTGTTTCGCAAAGAGTTGAGGTGCAAACAAACGGGGGTGAAAACCATTTGCAACCAACCTCATCAAATCTTCAACAAACATCTTAATTCTAACAGAATGCGAATCTGTTTGTGAACTATGGATTACGTTGTTACTCATGTGTAGTGCAAAAATTGCTAAAAATACTGCCAACATTGTAACACTTAAAGCCATCCAAATTAAAAAATCAAACGCTAAAATCCAGGCAGAGAATGATGTCTTTTCTGTTCTTAATTCATAATCACAATAAATTATACTGTATCCAACCACCCAATTTGAATGGATAAGGTTTTTTATATCAGTATATGAGAAGGTTGGAAAAAGCATTACGTACAAGTACAAACCCTTTGCTCTTTTGTCATCATCGTCAAGATAAGCGAGTTGTTTGAATGTTATATTTCCAAACCTGCTCAAAGTCTGCAAAACTCGATCCTGTGGATGACAATTTAGACTTTTTCTTGTGATGATTCCATTACTACAAGTAGTAAAATCCTTTCTAGGCCTCCAACCATCTGTATACATTTTAACAAGAATCGGCTTCCAGGTTGTGCGAAAACTTTGTAACGTTATGTTTGATCTGTTCCTATTGATTTTCACAAGACCTTTTTTGCAATTCGGGCAAAAGAAATGAAGGTTGGATAATTCCAAAATGCTTTGGTTTGAATACAGGGTTGAGCTTAGTAAACCAAAGAAAATTTTTGGGCTCCCCCAATAGTCAGCGGCAGATGCCCAACGTAAGGATTTTATGTGTGAGTGCGGTGATTTTGTAATAATAATTACGGTATTAAATGGATTCCCTCTGTGAGTATCTCGCAAGTCGTTTTGATATTTATGTCGTCTGTAGTTGTCCTGGGCTCCAAATTTGATGATAAAGGTGATGGTGCAAGTTTCATAAAACTTGAAGTCCATGACCATTTTCTGCTGCACGACGGCTTCCTCCTCAACTTCATATGCCTCCTCCTCATTTTTATCACCTTCCTCCTCATCTTCATCATCTTCCTCCTTAGATTTATCACCTTCGTCATCATCATCTTCGTCCTCAGATTTATCAGCTTCCTCCTCAGATTTATCAGCTTCTTCCTCAGATTTATCATCTTCCTCCTCAGATTTGGCAGGTTTCTCCTCATATTTATCAGCTTTCTCCTCTGATTTATCAGTTTTCTCCTCAGATTTATCAGCTTTCTCCTCTGATTTATCAGATTTCTCGTCAGATTTATCAGTTTTCTCCTCAGATTTATCATCTTCCTCCTCAGGTTTATCATCTTCCTCCTCAGATTTATCATCTTCCTCCTCAGATTTGTCAGCTTTCTCCTCAGATTTGTCAGCTTTTTCTTCAGATTTATCAGTTTTCTCCTCTGATTTATCAGTTTTCTCGTCAGATTTATCAGCTTTCTCTTCAGATTTATCAGTTTTCTCCTCAGATTTATCATCTTCCCTCTCAGAATTATCAGCTTCTTCATCGGCTTCTTCAGCTCCCATAGCAGAATCGAATACTGTGTAGACTAGTTCATTTGGGTTATTATTGTGGATTAGTGTTTCCGTGGTGTCAACGTAAAGCCTTTCGTCGCTAAATCGTTTTATTTTAAAGGTGCAGTCTCCGAAATCCTTGAAATTAAACCCCCTTGCTTTCAACTCTAAATTGTTGCCGTAAACAAAAGTAATTGTTGATAAAACGATAAGTAAAATATTGCTAGGAGAAATGTGAAACATTCTCGGAATTTTATTAACAGGGTTTTGGCTGAACTTTATCTCTGTGAACTTTACGTGGGAGTATATTGAGAATTCGGGAAAATGGCAATTTACTTTCTAAACGAATTGAGATAAGTTTAGTGTGTAACCTCTGTCGAAAGACTGACGCTATCTTGTTGCCCTTCAATCGTCCTTATACTGTTCCCAACCCATACACTCTCCATCCCACATAATCTCCAATAATAATAAACACCATTCTCGGAATTTTATTAACCGGGTTTTGGCTAAAATTTATCTCTATGGACTTTACGTGGGAGTATATTGAGAATTTGGGAAAATGACAATTTACTTTCAAAAGGAATCGAGATCAGATGAAATTATTTTAATGCTTAGTATGAAACCTCTGTCGAAAGACTGACGCGGCTCGGTGCCTTTCAATTGTCCTTATACAGTTGTCAACCCGGCCAAACCGACCCTACTTCTTTGCACACGTGTGAGTGATACATAGTTCGTGTTTGTATGTCTAGCATTATGTATGTGCATGATATCTTTATGGCACTTTTCCTCCACTAAAGATATTCTTCATGTCGTGACGATAATTTGTTTTTCCAACAGTCACGGGCTTGGAACCATTGAATAATTTAGTACACTGCCAAAAATCAACTTGTTGTTGATTTGTCGTGTTGGTTTGGCCAATGTTTCGTTATATAAATGTTTGCCATAAGGTAAGACATCCATCTCAAATACCATAGTCAGCGTATTTAATCCTTCTAATCAAATCGATTTATTGAATCCAGAAAGAATGGAAATAAGAAAGTCGCTCAGCTAGGAATCTATCTGTCTCAAACTAATATTACTGATGGCTAAATCGTTTATGGTTTACAACCTGTTCATCCCCTGAACGATTCCTATTGGCTTTGGCATTGTATCTGTGCTCCACGTCAATCTCCTCACATACTCGGCCCCATGAGTATGAAAATGCTTCAGAAAAATTGCTCGTTTCCTGAGAACCCTGTACGTACATGATTGGTACAAACAGACCAACATGGTCACGGGGTGGGACTACATTATTCAGGAATATTGCCCGTTTCTTTAAAACTAACAGATTTGAAATTGACAAGATCATGCTTTTTATTTGAGAAAATTTTTGTCGATTTTTCGCACATTGGCCCCCCCATTTCATCATGACAGTGTCGTATCTAGACACAAACAAAATAACATTATGTCAAATTACTACTCTGTTTAGTAACTCAAATTATTTGTAAATGCCAACATATATAAAATATATTTTCGACAACTCAATTCTATTTTATTTACAAGATTTTGTTAAAACAAAGTTTGGTAGCAATTTTTATTATTATTTTTTTTTTTACAATTTCTTCATAAGCCCCCATTGTCTTCTCACTACGGGGTTGACAAGTACTACATATTACACATTGTTTTTGCTCTAATTCTAATCCCGGTCATCAAGTTCGAAATAAAGGATCTGGTATGCTCTAAAAATTATTTCGGCCACAAATACAATCAAAGAAAAGAGTGCAGAACTTGAGTATATGATTAATACAGAAATCAAGTTTTTAAATGAAATGTGATGACTCGTTTTCCCAGCGTCACCACTTCTACTACTCTTAACTCCCGTTCTTGTCCCTAGTTCAAAATAAAAAGTCTGCCACCTTTGCCACAATTGTCTAAATCCACCTTGATGGATTGTAGTCGAAATCGTTTTGAACATTTCGAAAATATTGACTTTAACTTTGTCGTAGTAGTGTATTATACCACCAACGTCCGGAGTACCGTAACAACTGTATTCTCCTCGCAATGTTGTGACGTGTGCATCAACATATATCACAACGGCTTTCAAATTTAATGAGTAGAAAACCACAGACATGTTGGCATTAGATTTAGAAAACTTTTCCCATCTCCCATCAAATTCCATCAGTGATTTCTCCAAAGTAGGTCTAATTTTATTATCTTTAAAATCTTGTAAAATGAAGTACCGCACTGAAGTATGTCTGGAAGGTGGGCCTCCGTACATTATACTAAAACCATTCAAAAGTAACTCTTGGATTGATGAAAATGGTTTGTAAATTTCAGGAGCAATCATGACTGATGTTAGAAAACTCGAGTAATTGGCCAACAGGAATGCATTGGCCAGAATTATTGGCAGAATGATTTGTTTCGCAAACGGTTGTGGTGCAAAACGCAGATTAAAACCGTTTGGAACGAACCTCATAAAAGCTTCAAACGACATTTTAATTCTAACAATAGAATGCGAATCTGATTGTAAACCACGGATTATTACGTCCCTACTCATGTGTAGTGCAAAAAGTGCTAAAAATACTGCCAACATTGTAACAATTAAAGCCATCCAAACTAGAAAATGAAACGATAAAGTCCAGGCGGAGAATGATATTTTTTCTGTTTTTAATTCATAATTACAATAAATTATTTCGTATCCAGCCACCCTATTTGAATGGATAAGATTGTTTATATCAAAGTAGGAGAATTTTGAAAAATGCATTTCGTACAAGTACAAGCCCTTTGCCCTTTGATCCTCATCTTCCTTATCAAGATTAGCGAGTTGTTTGAATGTTATATTTCCCAACCTGCTCAAAGTCTGCCAAACTCGATCCCGTGGATCACAATTTAGACTTTCTCTTGTGATCATTCCATTACTACAAACAAAATCGTTTCTTGGTGTCCAACCCTCTGAATACATTTTAACATGGATCGGTTTCCAGCGTGTGCGAAAACTTTGTAATGTTATTTTGGATCTGATCCTTGTGATTTTCACAAGGCCTGTTTTGCAATTCGGGCAAAAGAAATGAAGGTTGGATAATTCCAAAATGGTTTGGTTTGAATATAGGGTTGAGTTTAGAATACCAAAGAATAATTTTGTGTTTTACCAATAATCAGTGGCAGATACCCAATGTGACAACTTCATATGTGGTTGTGATTGCGGTAATTTTGTAATAGTAATTACGGTATTAAATGGATTCCCTCTGTGAGTATCTCGCAAGTCAGTTTGATATTTGTGTCGTCTTTTCAAGTCCTTGTTGTCAGAATTGTATCCGATGATAAAGTTGATGGTGCAAGTTTCGTAAAACTTGAAATCCAGGACCATTGTTTTTTCCGCGGCAGCTTCCTCTGCATCTTTCTCAGCTTCCCCAGCACGGTCATTACCACGAGAATCGAAGGCTGTGTAGACTAGCTCATTTGGGTTATTGCTGTGGATCAGTGTTTCGGTAGTGTCAATGTAAAGTGTTTCGTCGTTTAATCGTTTTATTTTAAAGGTGCAGTCTCCGAAATCCTTGAAATTAAGTCCCCTTCCTCTCGACTCCAAATTGTTGCCGTAAACTAAAGTAATTGTTGATAAAACGATAAGTAGAATACTGCTAGGGGAGATGTGAAACATTATCGGAATTTTTTTAACCGGTTTTGGCTGAAGTTTGTCTTTATAAACTTTACGTAGGAGTATATTGCGAATTCGGGAAAATGACAATTTACTTTCAAATGGAATCGAGATCAGATGAAATTATTTTAATGTTTAGTATGAAACCTCTGTCGAAAGACTGACGCTATCTTGTTGCCCTTCAATCGTCCTTATACTGTTCCCAATCCCAACCCAACCAGACCGACGCTTTGCATTGTGATATGTATGTCGTGTTGGTATCTCCAGCATAATGTATATTCTTTCAACACTGCAGATATCCATGTTCACTTCTTAATATCTGTATGGTGATATGTCACGAAAATTTGCTTTTACAACAGTCACGGGCTTGGAACCATTGAATAATTTAGTGCACTACCGAAAATCAACTTCTTCTTGTTGATTTAACGTGTTGGTAAAAACTAGGTAGTATATATACTAATGCTAAATGTCTGCCATAAGGTGGATATCCATTTAAAATACCATAGTCAGCGTATTTAATCCTGCTAATGAAATCGATTTATTGAATCCAGAAAGAATGGGAATAAGAAAGTCGCTCAGCTTGGAACCTCCTGTCTCAAACTAGTTGAAACACCTACTTCAGTATCTGCTTTTATTAAAAAAGCTCGTTTCGTACCTCAATGTCCAAGAAAGACATACTTATTGAATACTTTGACTTGTATAAACCTGAAACTATATTAATCGTCGCTAAATCGTTTATGGTTTACAACTTGTAGGATTCCTATTGGCGCTAGCATTATACGTATGCTCCACCCCAATCTTCTTGAATACTCCAACCCATCAGGAGTATGAAGGACAACCCAACAAGATATACTCGGCTTTTAAAAAAACCTGAATGAGAGATACCAGTCGGTAAGGCAGTAGTATTTGTTTTCTGGGTCCATATATCTTAACAAAGAATGGTAATTAAGTTTGAGATAAATTTATCGCTCGTATTATACTGCTTATATAATGGCTGAATGAGAGTCGTCTTTGATTCGAATAAAGATTTTCCAGAAAAGAATTCTAAAGTAGATTGTGGTGGGGAAATAGATTCTAAAAATTTGTATCCAAGCGTTGATTGCAGTTGAATTCGTAGTCTGGTTTGTACCAACATTCTGTGCATTGTTTCGCAAATTATTATTCGGTTCGCGCTGTGTTTATTTGCCCTTCACCCCTTAAAACTCCCTGATAAAAAATGATCAGATCCCAAAGCAATGTATTTGATATACATAGTCAAACTTGGTGAATCCAAAATTGTACTATATTCTCATTGGTAGTTAAACAATGTTCACTCTCATCAACATTATTTAGTCCAACCAGGTGTTGCCGTGTTTCTTACTGCTGCCCTAATACCGCCAGCGATAGCGCGAGATTTGTCGTACGCAAACCTGCCACCAGCTCCTACCAGGACAGCATTGGTTCTTGAGGTTAATCGGTAGATGGTACCGGCGTGGACGCGGGCGTAAGCATAACCTGTTCGTAACAAACTGAAAGCACCGCCCCCAACTTGGGCAAGGGTGGACAGCACTTGGCCAGACCTGGATGGTGCGGGGGTCTATATAAATTGTAACAATTAAAATTAAATTCAATCCACAGTTTTACAATTATTAAAATTTTCCAACAATATTACCGCCACAGGGGGGGTCGCGGCTGGACCAGGACCAATGACAAAGACGGCCGGTTGGGGTTGGGTATGAACTACTTGATGTTGAGTTGGGTAGTAGTAACCGTAAGGTGGATAACCATATGGGTAGTAACTGTAGACATTATTAGCCCCCAAAGGTTGAGAACCCTGGGCAACGAAATTTGTACCGCCAACCGAACTGCTTGCCAAGATGGGCTGGTCCATTATTATAACCGCTTGAGGTGGTGGTGATGGAGGTGGCGCAGTTGTAGTAGAAGGACTGGTAGTGAGTGGACTCGCCTCTGTCACAGGGGAGATTAGTTGGCCAGGTGGAGGCCTCAACTAGTAAAAGACACGTTTCTAAAGGTCTCAATAGATTTAAATTCAGCAAAGACAGAGTTTGAAACAAGTGTGAAAACATACTATCCCCTGAAGCTGTCTTGTTGCCAATTCAAACATTGTAGTGATTCCACCCGCCAGAGGGTGCAACTCTTCTTCACTGCTAACAAATTGCCTTTGGCTTATACTCGTTGTGTGATCAAGTTCTAAGGGAGAAGCTGTTTCTAGGGAATTTCCCAAGTGGTTACCAGTTGTCGCCAAAGTTAAAATGTTACCAGGTGTCGCCATTGAGGATGCCATTATGGCGTTCGGCAAATGCTCTGCTGTCATACAGTCACGGCTAGAAAATATTGAAAGAAACGCTGGATTTGTCGTTTATTTAAGATTTTTATTCATGGTCAATTACCCGTGTTTCGCCTTATGAATGCTTCGTGAACTCTTTCCTTGAATATGGAAGGGAAGCTTGGAGTAGTGGGAGCATAATATTCCTCTTTCGGATGAACGGTACCTGTCACATTTTCAAAAATGAATAAAATCTAGTAAACTTTGTTTTATATATTTGCTCACTACCTCCCGGGGTTGCGGTAAAAATGACAATTTGTAGAGGCACTTCCGAGAAGCGTACTAATTAGCACCGTTGCCAGGCCAAGCATTTCCCAAATGTTCAAGCCATGTGGAATCATATCCCACAAATGTTGACTTATTCAAATCACTCACTAAAATGTGTAAAGAACCGTAGGTTACATCACACTGGCTCGACTCAATGGTGACTGCTGTAAATTTTTATTGCAATTAATGCAATTACGCTATAGATTGTAGCCAAATGGGTTATGAAAGTGGTCAGATTGGTCGTTGGGCATACCAAAACGCACCATTCGAATTACTTGGTTTCAAGAGCCATAAAAACCGGATGCGTTTGTTTGTGTGCCTTGTAGTTTTTACAAGTATTTGCAAGCACAAATTTCCTTGTTATCGTGAACGTAATGCCATCCACTTATGTACTACTTACTAGGAATGAGTGAAATTGATTAATTAAATGAAAGTGATTATACACATATGTATGTAACATGGGTGGTTATCATTCTTGTCAAGGTCTCTGTATTAATTTAATGGTGTGTACAAGTCAACTCAAATCAGATCTGAGTCGCCGCAGAGATTAAAAATAATGTGACAACTTGAAAGTAATTTGATGGGTACCAAATGGGCTAGTAAATGAGTGTTATTTTACAAATTATAAACAGGGATGTTGAGTTGATCTAGATATTCAAACAATTTTAATACCGTTTGAAATTTCGCCTCCAATTACCTGTTTATTTAAATAAAACTGACACGAATTGATGATTTACTATTTAAATATATCATGCTCCCATAATAAATTTAACTATCATGGGATTTGAATTATCTATTATTTAAATAAAGATTTAATTCAATGTAATTATGTATAAAATAACTCTGCTATTGAAGGAGACAGAGTGTGGAAACGCGATGAAATAGTACTTGATATTTTTATTTTTACGCTGTTCAAAAAATAGCACATGAAAAATTGTAAATGATAATTTTTTTAAATAACCTTGGAAATGGAAATAACATTATCCAAGTATAAAGCTATTTTGTAAATCCGGTCATAATGTGGGCGAGTTTAGTTAATAAACACCACGTCATTTCCGTTTGCAAGAGACTGGCTTTCACTTAGGAACCTTGGAGGGAAGAATTGGCCTGACCCCTATGCTGCAAACTCTGTCATGATCCCAAGATTGAAGCCAGTAGACACCTTTACACACTACACTAGCCGAATGGTGCTTGGATCATTTGATGATATTGTCCGGGTTGAATATTCTGAGGATAACTCATTGAATGGTAGCCCATCGAAGGGTAGTGAGGTGGTGGTTGGGACAGAAACGGCGGGTAGCCAGCTGATAGTTGGGACATGTACGGCGGGTAGCCTACTGATGGATGGGACATATACGGCGGGTAGCCAGCGGGTGGTTGGGACATAAAGGGCGGGTAACCAGCATGCGATTGCGACACAAATGGCGGGTAACCAGCTGGTATCTGTGAATAAGTGTAGCTAGATGGGGAATGTATCACTGGCGATGAATATGACGCTTCTATGTTACTTGCGACCGCTGTATTTGGAGTGGCTGTAGGAGTTACAACAGTCTCTTTATTAGTGGATTTTATAGATTCCGAGTTGTTAGTAACGTCCCCTGTGGGGTGGTCGATAACTGGTGGGTGTCCAGAGTCGAGATTGGTCAGCTCAGATTGGGGACTAAGTTTGGGCTGTGCGGTGGCGGGATCGATCATAATGCCCATAATAGAGGATTGTACTTGTTGTACGGGGACACCTACCGGGCTGGATTGCACCATTGATGGACTAGCCATATTCGCATAGCCATGTGACATAGCCATTTGAGGATACCCCATGGCAGAGTAACCATATTGTTGAGTTTGTGGATAAAAAGAAGGCGGACCGTAAGGTGGCAGCACATTCGGATAGTTGTAGCCTGCCATCTGTAGGTTCTGGCTAGCAATAATTGGTGCTTGGGTAGTAGTGGTGGGGGCTACGGTTACTGTTGCTGTTGCTGTAGCTGCTGCTGCTCCTCCTGCTGCGCTCGGCGGAGTTCCCATGGACTTTAAAGATTTTGCCAAAAGTTCTGACCCAACATGTATCATCGTACCGCCAAATTTGACTTTCGACTCGATAATCTTTCCCACGTTCCTCTGCAGTGGTGGACCCACAGTTTTAACCTTGTGTACCGTGCTTTCCCACACGTTCCTAAATGTAGAGTAGATGCTGCAAATGACTGGTTGGTTGTGGTGTGGCTAAACACAAATTAAATTTAAGAATTCTGACCCTTAGCAAACGCATATATAAACAGGTAAAAAACCTCAGAATGTCCCAAAGAGGCGAAATTGCTGCTATGAGGACTTCGGTCATGGTTTTTGCAATGGTGACGATTCCGGTGTCGAGGGCGACGCCATCGCGATGGCGGTGGGCGACGACCGCGTCTAACATTATGCGGTGGTAATATGGGGTATTGAAAATATTGGATGGAACTACCATCACTTGGTCCTGTCCACCCGCTTTCAATTTCATCTGTTAAATCTTCAATTTCATTGTACCCATCATGGGTAGGTGTATTGCGTGGTGTGGGAGTACTAGCGGTTTTGGCCATAGGGGGTAACGTTGGTGTAGTGGGTGTGAATGTCGTTGGGAGGATCTCTTGGCTCGTATCGGATAGTGAAACGTCATCCAAGAAATGAAAAACTCCCGATGAAGGGTTGTACTGTACCGTGCCATAACTGATACCTTTTGGTGGCACCCACGTGTCGCTCTTTTCCCCATGGGTAACAAGGTACTCGTCAGTGTAGTCGTAACTGAGATCAGACTGAAGTGGAGGGACGCCTTCGGTATATTCATTGTCGCTATTAAAATATTGTTCCACTCCACCACAATTAAGCAGTTTTAACAAAATCACAAAAACTGTTAAAAGTCCAACTTTAACTGTCCACATTTTGATGTGTTTAATTTTAACCCTTCCTCCACCCACCAAGGGACACTCATTTGTATTATCTCTTTGTTTTATTAATAATGCCGTTATTTCCTACCCCACTTGCCATGATCGAATGGTTAGGTCAAGTGAGTAGAGTGCGTAAGAAAGTGTGTATATAGTAGTCGGGTCTGCTTGTTTCTAGTAGCAAACATTCTTTAATGAAATCAAAACCAGATTTGACACTACATTATTTACTCATTTGCACAAGTATCACAAAAAATGGACACGGATAGTGAGAGTGAAATGAAGAAGATTTAACGAAATCCAAGTTTTTGTTTGAAATTCATACAAATAATCTAGTCCATCAAATATTCAAATAGGTGACCAAGTAGCTTATGCCAAGTAGCCAATCCACCTAACTAATCTTTAATGATGATGTACATTTGATTGAATACAGTAGCCAACGAAAATGAAAACCAGTAAACGATACATACAGAATGTTTTTACTCGATAAAAAAGCTAGTTTTACAAGTGACTAATTTAAATGCAATAAATTAATCGACATGTTTCACGACGATATTCGTTACGCTATAACATGTGGGTTTTCTTTTTATATTATGTCATCCCATTTAAATTACTGACCATTTTAATATTTACGTACAAGCGTACCTTTGCGTAGTTACAAATTGACTAAAGTCAAAATCGTGATGAAATTACATCCACATGACAATTTTGGCAAGCAAAATGTTTCTTTTCATTCGATTAAGAGAGAAAGTTTGATTAATGGGACTAGTTAACTAATAAATTCTAACTAAATTACTAATGATATTCATGTAAAAAGTAGTGTAGACGTTAATGATCAACAAATTTTTGGACACATTTTGTATACCAAACTTGCAACATTTAAGTAATTCGCGTTAGTTGACATTTCCCTCATTTACCTTAATATTTGCACACCTCCCACTTTCGCGCACCATTTTCATCCCCATGTTCCACATTTCGGAAACACTCATCATCCCATCCTCGTCAATGCCCCCACCGTCCCCGTCACCCACCTCGGATGACTCTTGACTATTTTCATCGTCATCGTCAAAATCATTATCGTAATCCTCATCATCCTTGTCCGATTCGTATCCGACAATGTTATCTCCATTCAAACCCCGACCACTCCCACTCCCAGCCGCCGCCGTCCAAGGGGTATACATTGTATCCGCAGTTTGCATAAAAGAGCAAAAAACAGTGTCAAACTTTTGCTCGATATGCTCTAAAATTAAGAATAAGACGATAAGAATAAGCAAAACAGTCATCAGCTCTGTCCCCATCCGTCTCATCATCATTCCAGGTCTTTGCATCATGCCCCGCATGGCACCACCCACTGCCCTCACTCCTCCTCCTCCCACCCTTCTCATACCACCCCCCACCCTCCTCATCCTTCTCCCCACCGCCCTCATTTCTCTCATCCCTACTCGAAGCATGGCAAAGGTTTGAGTTACCCGGCTGACGGGGGAAGGTGTCTAGACAAAAGCAGATTATAATGGCAATCTTATTGAATTAAAATTGAAGTAAATGCGGATGGGATTTACCGGTGGTTGAGTTGGAGGTGGAGGCGCAGGTGCGGATGGGGTTTGTATGTAATAAATAGCCGGCCCTGGGTGGTGGTAGTTTTTAGCCGAAAGTATAGTAGCCGTGCGTGGGTGGGTTGGTGGTGGCTGGTATATCGCCGGGGAGGTAGTTTGGGACGCGGTGGCAATGTTGTCCGACCGCTGTGATATTTGAGGAAGAGCAGAGTCGGAATGAGCGTGCTAAATTTGATTGGATTGTTAAAATAGTGTGGTATGGATAATATTTAATTGACATGACTCACAACTGGATTCCCCACCATCTGTTCCATGTTCTCTGCGGCTTTGTCTAGAATTCCTGTTATTCTGTTTGTAAATTGGTCCATAAGTGTGAGTAGTTCATTATTGTCTTGTCGTGGTCGTGAATTCAGGAACTGCCTTTGCTGATTGGTACGGTGGGATAAAATGTGGGTGGAATCATTTTTTGCGAGAGTCAAAGTGGTAGTATGACCCGGGCCTGAGCCTTTTGCACGTAAATCGAGCTGAAGATTTTGATTTAAATCTGCGTCTATTTGACATTTACAACAAGACATTTAAATATGAGGTAGAGGAAGGAATTTATGAAACTAATTTATTTAATTACCCGTGTTACCTCCATTACGATGATATGATCCCCCAACCACTATGCCTTGGCCTTGGAAATGGCTGGAACAATAGCTTGTAGTACAAAAGAGTAGCATTATCCCTGCCAAGGTAAGGCTGAAATTTAAATTGTGCATCTCTGCCCCTCTGCAATTGTGTTATATTATAGGCCAATTGTAGTAGGTGTTTAATCGAGCACTGCACTAATGGATGACTAAAACATATAATTGTAAAATACAAATTTTATTCATTTTGAATATCAATTCCGAATTTTAGCTTCCCTTTCCTCAACCGATGCATTGTAGGAAATTTACTTGTTCAAGTTGAGAAAAAATTAAGAAGGAATAACCAAATTATAAAGTGATATTAAATGAACTGCTTGTTGTGGGACCACTTGCATACTTGCTACCTGATCAACTACTGATCAACTACTGCCAGACTCAAACTTGACCTACTATTAAAATAATGTATAGTGCAAGACCAGTCGGCTACTTTAAATGCATTACAATTACATACGCATATATGACAAGAAATGCTACATGGAATTGGATAGACTGGTTTTGCTAGGCACTTCTGTTATGACTTGCTTGACACCTTGACCGAAGGAAGAACATTGATTTATACAAATGTAAGATATGAAAAGTATTTAAATGTCCATGTACTTAAAATCCCAAGAAAGTGGTTTCGCGATATGCGTAATGTGGGCTCATTTTACACTGACATTAGCGAGAAAGAGGCAGTTTTACAAGATTGTTAAATCTCTATCCATGCATGCAACGGATTAATAAGGAATGATTTCCAGTTAATATACTACAAATGTACTTATTATTTTATCAACATGTTATTCTATATTAATTTTACCGATTTTAATAACTGAGGACGTGAGCCCTTTTTTATATAAATCTCAATTTCGGATTAATAAATCAAAGCATATTTTGTTACAGGTTCTGAATATTTCGAATCTTATTAATGGTCATCAGTCGAGATTCGAAGATTCTGGCTTTGCTGAGCTAGCAAAGTTGAGCAACATTCGCTACGTAGTTTAGTTAAACCCACAGACATCCAGTCGATTCACATTTCAACTGGATAGATTGAATTATTAAATTACTGCATTCGATTGTCCATGCTGACCCAATTCGATAGTTTAA
>JAQIWQ010000560.1:0-15492 GCA_034695825.1 Folsomia inoculata
ATTTGCATATGTCATCAATCGTAAATCTGGCTACAATATACGTTTCGTTTCATGACGATCGGTGGTAAAATGATGGACTTATGGTCAAAAAACGAGTGGAACTAACATTTTGTTATGGAGTGTATGTACTAGCACCTCTCTAGCAAAGCAAGAGGAGATAAAACGCATAAAGTTATTCAGACAACTATGTAAACTTGCGTACTGAATGTCATACGTAGTGTTGCAGAATGAATGCTAAATTGAATTGCATGTAGTGGATATGGACTTGACTGCGGTTTACTTTTTGTTAATAAATAAGCAAGTTAAATACTAGTGGATTGCACAATAAGTAGCATTATCGCTAGGCTAGAATACATACAGTAACTACTAATGACATTAGATAAGACTTTCTTTACTTTAATCGTAGTATCTCCTCACCCTCAGTACACAACACAACGCAGACAACCGATACGTATTTTCGTGCGTCATTTCATTATTCATATAGCTGTTGTACATCTTCACGTTTGTTATGATTTTTTATGCCAATTTGAGTGGTACTTATGAATATTGTTATAGTCGGTTCGGTATTTTCCAAACAACACCTTGAGCTACTAACACAAACAGGTTATTGATTGCTAGCAATTTTTCATGCAATGCATCTGGACAATTTTTCAATCCCTCCTCCCTCGCATTGCACAATCAAAATACTGCTCCTAATTACATAATGAATTTGAAAAATCCACATTTAATTTTTTAGCAAAAGAACGAGTTCAAGGCAATTGGTTTCGCGACGCAAAAAGTGAGTCTAGCTTAGGTGGATTGGATGGATGAGCCAAGAAATTTTGAGGCTGTCTGTCCATTTACACTAAACGAGAAGCAACATTGAAACAAAGAGATATTGTACTGTAGCCAACTATTTGTTAATTGTGCTCTTCTGAGAATTCGAAACTCTTTTATTTTTATGTCGGCATAAAAAGAAAAATACAAACTAAAGACAATTCTAGACATCTGTCGACAGAAAGATGTAAAAAGTAGTAGAATCACAAAAATATGTGGCATTTAAGAATTCATTAAAACCAAAGACAAGACATGGACAAAAACAAGTCGAAACGTAAAACAAGTTTTCAGGGTTCACAATCTCAATCTCTCTACTAAAACAATCCAAGTAATATCGTACGAATACGATGCATGCGAAATTCGCATTGCGAATCGTAACATTGGATTGACATGAAATCAGACCATGAATGAAACGTGCACGTGACCTCGTCCATGTATATTATAAAATACCCCACAACTGCGCAATTTAACCAACCCCCATCAAATTCATTAATTCATTTATAGCTTTTAAATTGATTGACACAGAAAAATATGTGCTAAGAAATACGCAAGATGCCGGCTATGGTGGTACCGCAACCGCATTTTCCCTCATAAAAAAGGTCTATTAAAAAAACAATTGCCACTGACTGACTGACTGACATGGAATACATTACACTACATTTATGACACTGTTATGTTGTAAGCGTTATCATAATGCAATTTGGTAAATTTAATTGAGATGAATTTTATTAAGGAGCACGCATGCATCATCATCATTCATGTCCAAGTGCAAGGTCGCTCGTTTAAGATTTTAATTATGAGACCACCTTCAACATAAATTACCTAAAATTACCACCCACCATGAATAAAATAATAATCGATAGGATAACGGAATACTATCAATCCCGTGAGAAGGAAACCGCTTCATTTTCATGAATTTATGCCACGAGTAGTTTAAGCTTGAAGACTGAGAGAATCCAATCGACCATAATAACATAACCAACATCAATTAATTTAATTAACGCAATCTCTTCCTAGAAGAATTACCTGACCGTGATTATACATTTTCAAGGATCACCCAATTTATGCTCCCTACCATGCTAGTCCATGCATTTATAATTAGTTGAAAATGCAAAACTTACCGATTAGAAGGCGAGGGAGGAATTTGATGACCTTGACTTTGTTGACCCTGTTGGCTAACGTGGCAATTACTATGTCGATTAGAAGCACTAGGGCCGCCACCTCCACCTTCAGTCGAAGCGTTGGCGTTATTACTGCTATTAGCCCCCGTGATTGGAGCTGAACGTCTTCTGTCAACACAGGAATGTCTTCCACCAACAACACTTGAACTATTACTTGATGGGGTAGGGCTTCTACCACTACCGCTGCCCCCACCTCCACTACCTGTACCACCACTGGTACCGGTGGTACTGCTACAACTACCACCCGTCGCTGTAGCACTTGCTGATCTTTTATTACTCGGTGTAAAAACCCTGGTACGTCGAATTGCTGTAGTTGTTGCAGGAGCTTTCGACAACGGTGACGACGTGATTGAAGCTGTTGTTGTGGTACTTGTCGCTGTAATTGTGCTACCAGACGGTGACAAATGTACTGACGAATTAATATCAGGAGTAGAGCAAGTGGTTGAAATCTTTTTCGTCTTGCAATTATCCAGGGCTACTTCTCCATTGTTATTACGGCCAGAGGATGGAGAGATACTTTGATGATTCTTCAGCATTTCCCAAATTCAAGATGGTAAAGAAGACCACAACCCTAAGCTATAGACAATTAATGACAATCAATCTTAAGAGTAGGAGGACTATGACTGAATGAAGTTTTGGAGAATGAATATTATGTATGTTTCCTGTATTGTTGAATAATATTGGTTTATTGGTTTAGACTCAAGCTTGACGTCTACCATTGACTCTTGCGAGATGGAATTGAGCAAGAACCAAAGCAAGACGTCTCTGTTCCTCTTGAAGATGTTGAATCTGCTGTGTTTGAAACTCTTGTTCTTTTTGTAGCTCTCGTAATTCCTTGGTCAACTTTCCCAATTGTAATTTGGATCGAAGTAGAAATATTGATATGACCGCAACACAAATGAGCACGTCAAGCAGAAGGTCCATTTCCAAGTCCAGTCCATACGATGGTGATGGATGATGATGGTGATTTCTGGATGAATGTTCTCCCTTCAATCCATCTTCTCGTGTCCAATCAATTAATGCTCAAAAAGAACGAACAAGGAACCAACGAATCGATCTGTCAACAAACAAACACCGATTCATTCATGAACCACCACCTAATAGTTATGCAATACACCATGTTAAAAATGCACTAAAAACTAACGACAGATGAACATTCAGTTATGCTTAAAAACACTAAATTATCCCCCATTGTATAAGATCCCTATCCAACCGACCATCCATCCATCAACAAACAGCATTCAACAGTACCAGGACGAGAAGAGAGAGAACAGAATACAGAACACGGAACAATATCGATTATCCGATCTCTGCTGCTCGCTCTCATTTTTTTACCTTTGTCCCATCACATGATGAAAATGAATAAGAATTACTAACCTGACCTGACCTGAAATGACCTTATCTTTGCTTACCTTATCTACTATTTATGATCAGACCGGAAGTTATTTCTTGTCTCTTCTTCTTTAACAATCTCCAAAAATTATTCCGTGTGTTATTACTGGAAGGAAAAGTAAAACTGATTGAATTTGCCTCTTCTACTCCATCCCACTTTTCCCCACGCCACAACACCAACTCTAATCACGCACAAGAAACAAAGACCATGAAAATCTATTTTACTATTTACTATTTCAAGTGAATTTGAAAATAATTTTTCAAAATTATGATTTTTTAGCCTAAATTCAAGTTTAGATTTTGGAGGGTAGACTGCTTTTTGGTTAGGTTAGAGAAAGAGAAGAGAACAAGAAGAAAGACCATGAGTAAAAAGTAAAACTGAACCCGGATTTCGGTGTTTCCGATTTTACCCGATTTCTACTTGTATCAAGCTTTACTGCCTGCATGCCATGGGTCGGGAGAAGGGTTTTCGGGGACTCGTCGTATTCTTGTCGTCTCGTCTGTCGTCACTTTTTTTTACTCCACGTACTTTCCTTCGCGTCACAGGAAAGAGCATCCAGTCAGAGAAGTAAAATGCCCCTGACTGACATGTCATTAATGTCATTCCATGTCATGTCGTGTCGTGTCATGTCATGTCATGAAGTGTCATGATTATCATGTCATGTCGGTTATGCATTTTATGGGATTATATGTATTATTAATGCCAAAAGTTGGCGCATTGGATTGGAATTTGATGATTCATGGAGAACAATGTTGCATATGGAATGAAAGAGTACATGAAACTATGATAAAAGTACGGATTTTTGGTCACATAGGGTAATAAAGAATAAGTGATCATGTGATACATATAATTAAGGATAAAGGTCAAATAATCATGACAGAACTCTAGTGTTTCTACTGTACAAGCAATAGGGAAAATTTATTACCTATAATTTTGAGAATTAAACTTGTTGCACTACATCACATTACACGTGTTGGTTTAATTTAGGTTCGGATAGCATAATGCCTTGGTCTGGTTTGAAGGCAATTTAGCAGGTATTTATTAATTAAAAGGTCCTTTGAAGAAAACGTTGGAAAGTCGTTGCTTCAAGGATAAAGATCGCTCCTTCAAAGTTCCTCGTTTGGTGGTGGACGACGCGGCGGCCGTGGGAGCTGAACCTGGATACTTTTTCCCCTTTGATCGCCCTCGTCGAAGACTTGCACAGCATGCTTGTTCACTCTCAGATTCAGATGGCAAAAAGGATTGATGATGATCTTCCATAAATGCTCGACGCAGAATGGGTGAAGAATAATCTTCTTGGGGTGGATACTTTGGCATCATCTTGAAACTTGAGACTGAGGAGAAGGGTGTTCCTTCGCTGTTTCGTATCACATCCACAACCGTTTCCAATGTGGTGACTGAGGATTTGTTACCATTGTTCCAGATGTTATTTTGATTCATTGATTCTTCAGATGGGGACTTTTGGAAATCGTTTTCAGTCGAAATTGGACGACCAACAGTTTGTAGAGTGCAGAAATCGAATCGGGGATCAATTTCGGAATCTTCTTCTGCTTCAGTAGTAGCCAGTTCTTCTGGGGTTGAAGGAATGATGACCATGTTCGACTCGGGTGTTTCTTCGTTGTTGAATGTTTCCAATGGGGTGACTGAGGATTTGTTACCATTGTCCCAGATGTCATTCTGATTCATTGAGTCTTGAGAGAGAAACTTTTGGGAATCGTCTTCACTTGAAATTGGATGGCCAACATTTTGTAGAGTGCAGAAATCGAATCGGGAATCAATTCCGGAATCTTCCTCTGGCTCACTAGTAGTCAGTTCATCTGGGGTAGAAGGAATGATGTCCGTGACGATCGTGTTCGACTCTTCTTCGTTGTTGAATGTTTCCAATGTAGTGACTGAGGATTTGTTACCGTTGTTCGACAAGTCATTCAGATTCATTGATTCTTCAGAGGGGAACTTTTCCATTTTTGGAGAGCAGAAATCAAATCGGGGATCAATTTCGGAATCATCTTCCGGATCAGTAACCAGTTCTTCTGAGGTTAAAGTAGTGTCGACTATGTTGGACTGGTGTAATGGCGATAGGGGTAATGAGAAAGGAGGTTCGAAATGGTAAGATGAAACAATTCCTGCGTCTATCAAAACAATAGGATGGTCATGATTGCTGATTGCGATACCACCAGTGCTCGTGCTGCTACTGATTTTCAAATGCTTCTCGTCCTCTTCCTCCAGTTGTGTCGGGACAGATTCAGAGTTATACTTAACCAATTTAGGGGAACCATCGACAGTCTCAGTTTCTTCGTTTGTCGTCGCTTTTGTAGAAATGTTGTCGTTAAGAAATTTTTTCCCTCCACCCCCAATTTGTTGAAACTGCAGTGGGGGCAAAGTCCAGGTCGAAAAATCAAATCGGGGAACAATTTCGGAATCCTTCTCTGGCTCAATAATCTTTTCTTGAATTGGGGTTGAAGTAAAGACAGCCATGTTCGACTGGAATGACGAAGGAAGTTCGAAATTAAAAGATGAAACAATTCCTGCATCAATCTCAACAACGGGAAAGTCATCATCATCATTGCTGGTGACGATGCCGCTTCTGGTTCTGCTTCTACGGGTTTGTAATTCAAAATTCTTCTCTTCCTTCAGCGGTATCTGCTTAATTGTTGCGACAGATTCTGCATCAAAATCCCAAATATGATCGTTAGGATTGACGTCCATAACATGTGCTTCAATCTCTTCTTGTTCTTCCTCCAGGAAACTATTGATATTGTTGTTGTCCAATTTAAATGAACCATCATCAGTCCCAGCGTCATCGTTTGTTGTAATTACTTCTGATTTAGGAAATTCGAAATGGAGAGATGAAACAAGTCCTGTATCAACGTCTTGAACAGCAGTAGCATGGTCTTGATCGCCGTTAACGACTCCGCTTGTACTGGTTTGTAAGTCAAAATGCATCTCTTCCTCCAACGGTATCTGATCAGATTCAGCATTAGAATCCCAAGCAGGGCAGGGGTTGATTTTCACGACATGTTCTGTAATCCCTTCTTTTTCTCGGGAACTGTTGTTGTTGTCCAATTCCGACGAACCATCATCAGTTCCTTCACCAGCTTCATCGGTTGTTGTCGCTTCTGCAGCACTGTGCTCGTCGTTGCCAGATCTTGTTCCTCCACCTCCAGTTTGCAGCGGCAGTGTCCTGTGATCAATGATCATGTCAAGTCCGTGAATCAATCAATCATAAAAATTACTCCATTTTCATTTTCCTACCTCTTATTGCGCCTGTACCGAACACGACGTTTTCGCTTTTTGGACGTGGTGTTTGAATGGTTTGGGTCTTGTTGAAGCTGAAGGCCATCCTGTTCTGGACGAATGGTTACAAAATCAAACTCACCACCTCTTCCAGTTAGGACACGAACACTTGGTCTTGTCTCAGTTATAGCAACGGCAGTCCCCTCAACATCTGGTTCAGCAGATTGTCCCGTCAGAGTTGACTTTTCGATGTCAACTGCATCCACCACAGCAGTGCATGAAGGGATCAGAGTGTCTGGTTCACCGTGGAGCGTCTTCTCATCCATGATGCCAACTTTAAAGGAGATCTAATGGGAATCCTAATGGATTGGATTATGAAATCAAGGACCCACTCTTTTTTTCACGTCAAATTTTGCAAATCCAAAACTTTTTGATGAAATGATTTCGAAACTTTTACTCAACGGCTTGTGTGGCTTCTCGAAATCTCGCCACTTCAATGGTCGCTGTGCCAACGTTAGCAGACAAAATTACGGGCCAAAAACCTTACAGTCCATCGATAATAAGACAATAATGGTGATGACATTACTGACATCACGTCCAGATCAAAATTATGACACTGATGACTATGACTAATGACAATTTCATGAATGGCTTTATATTTGCTTTATTCCTTTCTTAAACCTTTTAAAAAAGTTAATGTGATTCGTTTCTCATCTTATTTTTGGATAATCTAAAAAAAAATGCATTCACAAAGGCTAGAAAACACAAAACTGGCCCCATTAATAATTACTCCCTAAATAATACATCAAACCAAACCATCTTAATTAAAGCTAAACCAAATTAACGATTGATTATTACAACGTAATAAATAAGTGGGGGAAATTTTTGATTCCTAACAAATCGTTGACAAGTAATTGGACCTATTTAATCATTAATTACACCTCCAAATTGTATAATAAAATTATAAATGAGCTGAGAATCATATTGAAAAAACGACACAACGTAAAACCTAAAATGATTCTCAAGAACTCCAACCCCTATTTTAAACATTTACGTGTAACCTTTGATCTTTAGATTAGATATAATTCATAGTTTAAATAAGTAATTTAAATGGTAATGACTTAAAATTTCATGGAATTTACATAGTAAACGCTTTTCACAACTCGTCGTGCTCCGAATCCAACGAGTCGCCCGATTTTGAGTGTTCATCATCACCTTCTTCAGCGTCTTCTTCAGGGACCAAATCTTCATCAGGGGTGTCAGGTTCCTCTTCATCAACCTGGTGGGATCAAACAAAAAGTTTTGGAATGTTTAAATGACTGATAATGGGGATTTTTGTTATCAATTTTTGTACTTCTACATACCTCTTCATCCATGGGCACACCTAAACTTTGACGCATCATTTTCTCACTAAATCAGATAGACAAAAATATTGATAATTATATATTAAATTAATATACCAAATAAATATAAATATCGCTGTTAATCAAAGAAATTTAGATTCCCCTTAAGCGTGATGCATTTGATGTGGTGGTGAGAGCTGGAACCTAATGCATTTCTTTCGCTTTTCTCTTTCTTTGTCATTTTGAGATTCATTTCATTTTCTCTTCTTCATTTTTCATTTCCTTTCAGTTTTTCATTCGGAGAGCTATTTTCCTCATGTTGGTTAAATTAAATTTTCAATATTATTTGACTAGATTCAACATTTAAATTTAAATAGTCAATAGAGTCAATCGCATTTAAATTTAAATTATTTAACGCAATGAGTAAGGTTAAGAAGACAACGCTCATTGAGAAATTCAATAAGAACCAAAAAGAAAGGAGTGAGGAAGAGAAAGGTTACGTTTTCGTGTGTAATGGGGGTGGAGACAAGGGGTGTGAGAGTCTGAAGGGTGCTTATCATACCAATACAGAAAAAAATTTCAAAACCCATATTGCTACAACCAACAATCTGCAGTTATGAAGGAAGAAAAATTAACTAAAATTTAACAAGGCAGAGGAAGTCAGAGATGAAGAGGAAGCCAAATTTATGTAGTGAATGTATAAGGAAAACAATGAAAATTTTTGTAACTGCCACATTTCCAGTGCACACAATTCTACTCCAGAGCAGTAAGTTTGTGCATGTTAATTAATATTATGTTACTAATCTACTCAATTTTCACCTATTTTGTACATGATAATAATAATATTATTATCGTGTACATGATAATTTTGTACAGGCAGGATAAAATTACTATCATGTACAAAATAGGTGAAAATATCAATTATTATTATTGATGTTTAAGGAAAGAAAACAGATCGGACGAAGAGTGAAAAAAGACCATTATTCTTGTGGCATCGATATCCTTAATGAAGGACTTTTGAGGAAGTAGGATCCAAGAAGAAAATCAGCGATGAGAATTTTCACAAAGCAAGGAGATTTGAGACTCAAAACCGAACTTTCTTCCCCTTGCCTCTCCATCTTCTTCCAGTAACAACACTCCCTCCTTTCACAAAACATACTCTAAATCAATGATCGCTTACTTACTTGTAATTAGGATAGTGCTTATTAAATGTAGGCGAAATGTGTTTATGGTTTGGAAACCAGGCTGCAAGGTCTGATATCTGTTAACACTTGAATAAAGGTTTACTGAACTGAACTGAACTTACACTGTTTCAGCAAAATCAACAGTGTCCTTAAGCATGTAACCCGATCTTAGGGTGGCTGTACGAAATAGGGTTAGAGCAGTTTCTTTCGCAATTGGATCACTTGGGTCGTCATTAATTCGCCGAAGCAGTTCTGTTATTAAATTCAAGTCGTCAATTCAGTAATCATAGAATGAAACACAATGAACTTTATATATTAGTTCTAACCTTTTACGAGTGGATGACGAGGGTTCACTTCCAGAGTCTTTTTCTGGTTGAGGTAGTACCTGTGACAAATCAAGCATTTGATTAATCATAAATGCCACATAATAACCTGCATTTTGTGCACTAAAATAAAGAAAAATGTGAAATTTTCCTACTCTCTACTGATATCATTTTGTTTTGAGTGCGTTTGAGAAACAATAATTCGCTCCATATTTCCTGTCCATCCAAATTGTGAGGTTACAAGTGCACAGGGACTTTTGTCAAGACGTTCACTCACTGTGGCTTTCAGAATCTGTGAAGAAACAAAAAAGTGGTGGCTATTAAATTTGATACACTTACGATTTTGCCTGTTCATCTTGCTTTTGATGAGGATTTGAAAGAGCCATTCGTTCCATATTTCCTGTCCAAGCATTTGCACCGGCCACTAGGGCACAGGGCGAGGTTGACAGACGATTGGACACTAAAGCTTTTAATATCTAAATAAATAGGTCAGTAGCAAGATATGTAGAAAGAAGAGCACCCCGCAAACCGAAACATCATTTGAATCAGAAATCAATCAATAAACATTTAAACAGAATGATCCTTTTTGCATGCATCTTACAAACTAGAAGTGATACCTCATTCATGCCTCAACTAATGGAAAGGAATAATACTGCAAGAAAAACCTAAGTTCGAGTCTTACCTGATCTTTCAGCGCATTCTCTCCAAGCCATTTGGTGAGTGGTTCAAAAACTTTCTTGGTTTCTTCAGCCTTTTCCTTGCTTTCGTTCAGGCTTAATCCTTCCTTTGCAACATTCTGGAACTTTTTCCCCTCAAACTCTGGCAACGCACCAATGCAATACTCATCAATAGCTTCGGTTAGGTAAATCACTTCGTAACCCTTCTTAAGAAGACGTTCAACAAATGGAGATTTCTCAACTTCTTCCCTTGAAGATCCAGCAACGTAATAAATGGCATCTTGCTTGTCCTTCATTCGGGTAACATACTCAGTGAGTGAAGACGTTCCTGATGATGATGCTGAGGTGGAAAAGCGTAGCAGTTTAGCCAAACGACTTTTATTTGCACTATCTTCAACAACACCCAGCTTAATATTGGTTGAATATTCTTTCCAAAACTTTTCATAGTCTTCTCCTTCCAATTTTTTCAGCATATCCAACGTCTTACGAATTAGTTTCTTTCGAATAACCTAAACAAACAACACTAATTTAACAATCTGTAGAAATCTTTTTCAATGACTTTTATGACTTAATGACTTACCTTGATAAGTTTACTCTGTTGTAGATTTTCTCTGCAACAAATAAAGTAAAAAAATAAAAGATTGGAAATTCATTTCATGAAACCTATTTATATAGGCTGCCAATTTTCATATCAGCCCATTGCCAGGAACTGGTTGACACACACAACCGGGCTAAGTACGGATCTCGTCCCGATCTGGACAACTATGTTGAGGGAATGATTCGTCACGAAGACCTGACCCTGATGAGCTAATTCGAGACATTTGTTTGCATTTTGGACATCACCACGGCCGTGCAGATCGACGCATCACAGTTTTTGACAAGTTTCTTAGTGGCAGGACTCGTTTGAAGCACGAGGAAATTTACCAATGGCAGATTGGTAGCAGGACAAATTAACGATCAAGCGATCGGTAATTAATTCGTCCTGGATTAGTAGATATACCAATACTTTCCAAACACTGGAACAGGATCCCTGAACAAGTTTTTTAAATCCTACATTTCTATTTTATAATCAACTACTTTTACCTTTTTTGCCAATATGTGTTCGTTCTATTTGCGTTCTCAATACTAAAATATAACCCTTTGTTTCCTGTAGAGGCAAGTCACGCCATTACAACTTTGTCACCTTCGCCTAATTCAATGTCATGCCAGACCAGTCAATCTCTGTGGTTAACCTAATTGAACTCTTTTGTCTATTTCTGGACCTTATTCGAATAGTAATCCAACCTATTCCTCACCCATGAAACCTGTGAATGCTATTTATTATCCCCTTGCTACAACGTTGAACTGCTTTTTACACAAAATGCCGAGGTTTTTGCTGTGGTGTGAGGCTTTCAGTTATGGGGAGGCCTGCTGAGGCGTAGGATTTATGAGCCATAACTAAAAGCCTCACACCACAACAAAAACCTCGGCATTTTGTGTAAAAAGCAGTTCAACGTTGTAGCAAGGGGATAATAATATCGCATTATTTAATGTCACCTTTCTCCCTTACCAGTTAGGTATTTGTGATAGATGTGATTTATGCAACTTAACCCTTTATCTTCACTTAGTATTAATTACGAAAATATACTTACCTCGAAACATTAAGCGGAAGGTCATCAGAATCGACAACACCCCGAATAAATGCCAAATAATTAGGCATCATCTCTTGGAAATCATCCGTAATGAAGACACGACGAACGTAAAGCTTGATGTTATCAGTACGAGTGCCATATTTGTTAAATGATTCCGAAGGGTTTACAGTAGGAAGGAACAACAAAGCCTTAAATGTGACTTCACCCTCAGCAATGAAATGAGTGTAGGTAAGCGCTTTTTGTGTATCCTTTGTTAGGGTCTTATAAAACTCTTCATACTCTTGATCTTCAACTTCGGCTGGTTTACGTGTCCAAATTGGTTTCGCATTATTGAGCAGTTCCCAATCGTGTACGGTTTTGGAAACCTTTTTAGTTTTTGGTTTATCATCATCTGCTTCCTTTGTCTCAACCTGAGCTTCGTCTTCTTCGACGGCATCTTCTTTCTTGGAATCTTCAGCTTCATCGTCCAGAGGCACCTCTTCCTCTACAGTCTTTTCCGTCCATAGGTAAATGGGGAAATTGATAAATTGAGAATATTTCTTGACAAGATCCTTGATGGTATTTTCCTCCAGGTAGTTGCTAGCCTCTGCTTTCATCTGGAGGCTGAAATTTAAATTGAAATGCTCAAATAATATTCCCAAACAATCATCATGTTAAAAAAATACAACACTTTTTTTCAGACATACCTCACTTGTGATCCTCGTTTCAAAGTCGGTCCACGTGGATCATCCGCAACAGAAAACGTAGACGCATCGGATTCCCAAATATATTGTGAATCATCGTTAGACTTGCTTGTTACAATAACCTTGTCCGCAACTGCAAGAAAGACGGCACAAGTGTCAACATTCACCAAACTTATAAAAAAATGCTTTCAATTTTTCCACTTACCCAGGAAAGAAGAATAAAATCCAACACCAAATTGTCCAATTAAATCATTCAACTGTTGAGCATCTCCAGCTTCTTGCATTTTACTTAGAAACTCGCTCGTACCAGATTTAGCAATTGTACCCAAATTCTTAACCAATTCCTCTCTCGTCATACCAATCCCCGTATCCGTAATGTGAAGCAACTTTCCTTCCTTGTCCACCTTAATTCGTATACTCAACTCCTTCTCAGGGTCCATTACAGAACTATCTGTGAGAGATAAGAGTCGAATCTTATCCAGAGCATCGGACGCATTGGAAATCAATTCTCGAAGGAAAATCTCTTTGTTTCGATACAACGAATTAATAATCAGCTTCATCATCCGACTCACTTCAGCCTAGTCAACATCAACAAAATTAAAATTACTAATCTCACTTTTTAAACTTGTCATTTAATTGTGTTTCACCTGAAACTGAAACTTGTCAGCCTTATCCCGTATTTCTTTTAGTTGAGCAACAGAAAGCCCATCAAGTTTAATTGCTTCTTCTTCCCTTTTAACAACTCCATCATCCGTTCTTGATCCTTCTCTCTCTGATCCAAGATCTAGATCAAGATCCACCGCATTCTTCATTGAAGCTGAAGCATCTCCATCAAATTTCAGGTCGGCTCTTGCAACGTCTAGTCCTGCGACTCATAAACCCATCACATTTTTAATAACCTCCCCCAATAAAGATAACGTTTATTCAACTCACCGACAAAAAGGAGCAGAAGCCCCAAAAATGGGTAAAATTTGTTCATTCTAAATAGATTTGTCCCCAAAGAACTAGTTTCCTTCCGGTGGGGTGGTGAAGGGGTTGACGTTGACCTGGACGATGAGATGAATGCGTACCGTTTGAACTTTTGACTTGAACTAAAAGTAACCGGAATGGAATAGTTGAGTGTTTGACAGTGGAAATGTGCAGGTAAAGTAAAGGCAGCCAGTGGAAGAAGGGCACGAACTCTTAACTCCGCCTCAAACTAACGAGGCTCCTTTTCATTGAACACTTTAAAAAATGGAGGACACACCAAAATCGTTCCCGGCTGGGCTGGGTTAGGTGAACAGGACAATGAATTTTCGGCATACGTTTTCATGGTATGAAAATTAATCAGTGGTTTGGACTACTGTAAAATGACTAATTTTAATTTATTCAATTTATGAATAAAGTTTGCTCTAGCACGCAAAGCAAATTTAAAACAAATAAAACAATAATATTCATATGAATTCTACATAAATGTTCAACGTTGATGAAATTCAACATCAACAGGTTGATCAGCAAATTCAACATCATCACAAAATGTTTGAAAACAAGGTAAAAGATATGAAAAAAAACAGAGAAAACATAGAGAAATCATTTGTTAGTTGCTTGATTGACCATCTTATTAAGGTGGCGAACAAGGGCAGCTGCGCAGACAGGGGTGTCCTTAATTTCTGCAGGATTTTTAGGTCGTGATAAAAGTGGGCCTGCTGGATTCCTGTTCATTTTGTAATCAAGCTGCCAATAGAGACGATTCTCCATGGTCGCCCTGAAGGAAACGCCGTACCAGTTACTACCATGCAAAATCTTTCTAATGCTCAGTTATAGCTTTAAAAACTAACTAACTAAACTTTCTAACTTGACTTACATAAATTCTGCATGGTTTCCATCTTCCTTGATAGATTTTAGGAAAACATATCCAGTATGGGAATGAACCGCAGTCTCGGGATCGGACAAATCCACTGGAGCTAGAGGACGCTTCTTACGGCCATCACGACCTCCTTTCAATTGTTGTTTGTGGACACTACCAAAACAAATACATTCAATACTAATAACTCAACCAAAAATGACATGCCAGGTCAGCCTTGGAGGCATACAAAATTAACAATTGTTCTTACGAAGCCAGTGCAGACTCCAGTCGACTTGCTTTCATTGAATTCTTTGCTCGGATATGAAGATAATCATGACGAGAAGTCTTGTCCATTGCTTTTGCAAACTTAGTGCACATATTCATCCTAAGACAAAATGGTGATCAAGTAAATTAAGAAATAAATTATTTATTTGTAGCGTAACGACTCACCTTTCATTATACGGCAAGTTACGAATATCCTTATTTCCAAGAATGAGACCATCAATAATGTGAAACGCTGTCACAACTATTTGCTTTCCTTCCAAATGGGTTATCTCATCCACAATGTCACCATAAACTAGAGTATGATCTGCCATTTTCACATTATCATCTGTAACAGGTTTCCATTTGCCAGAGAACAAAGAAAACACCTTGTCCCCACCCATGGACATGTAAAATCCTCTATCTCTTCCAACACAGGCAAAGCTCCAATCCATCGGATTCTTTAACTCCTTCTCCATAACAGGATAAGTCAGCAGAACTTCCCCTTCCCGTTCCATTCGACGGAGAGTATCTGCAACCAAATATTGCACTATTAAGATATCACCCGAAAATCATGAATATTCTTCTTACTTTCTAAATAAGGCCGCAAAAGTTTGGTCACAAACGCATCGACAGGAAGTCCAATGTGTTTCGGTTCCTGCCGATAAGCACGTGGACAATTCCACATGATTGAACATTTTCTTCTCACGTCAAAAAGTCGATCATTAACTAAATTGGTGTCATTTCTGTATTGCAGCGCTTTGCAAAGTTTGTTAGTTTCTTCCAACTGTTTAAACCCAATCCTATAAAGCATAGACAATTGCAAGTAGTTTCTTTCCATTTGAAAAGAGGTAATAAATATAGACTTACTGGGCATTAGAATCGTAAATATAATCATAGAATCGTGCAGCATTTTTAATAACTTCAACCGGCACCAGTTC